>MJHO01000629.1:56414-73346 GCA_002076135.1 Xerophyta viscosa | reverse complement strand
TCACCAAACACATCAAAAGACCAATTTGAACAATAAATTAAGCGTAACATACACAAGTTTCATCATGACTAACATCACAAATAAAATGCTATCAATCGCCGTGAGCGGTTCCACTTCTATCCACTTGGAGAAATACTCGTTGGCGACTATGATAAATTTGCGACTTTGAGTTGCTGCTGGTAGAGGTCCCACTATATCCATCCCCCATTTGGCGAATGGCCAAGGGTCGCTGATAGATGTTTGATCAGTGGGAAGTAAATGAATGATCTTAGCATGTTTCTGACAAGCTTCACACCTCTCCGTCAACTCCTCGCTATCTTATTTTATCATGGGCCAATACTATCCTTGGCGTATCACTTTTACTGAGAGTGTTCGGCCGCTGATGTGCATTCCACAATCTCCGCTATGTATATTTTGCAATACACTTTTTCCTTACTGAGGTGTAATGCACTTCAATAGGGGTCGGGCAAACACTCGCTTATATAGTTGATCTCGGATAATTATAAACCGCGTGGCTCGCTTGCGAGCCTTCTCCGCTTCTCGCTAGTCGTCTGGCAGAATTTCCTTACTCAGGAATAGAGTTATTGGGGTCATCTAGATTTCTGGTGTCTCATCTATGCACATAATACCAGCTCTACCTTCTGGGATAGATTATTTGGTATCTAGGCAAGAGTATTCTAGTTTCTCCAAAAATATCCTTTGGGGGGTGATTCCCACTGCGATGTCGCTAGTTTAGACAGTGCGTCTGCTAACATATTTTGCGATCTGGGAATGCGTTGTATTGAGAAGACATCAAACCTTTTAATGCTTTTCCGAGCCATGTCCAAGTATTTTGCCATACTAGGATCTTTTGCTTCGTAGATGCGGGCTACTTGATTCACTACCAGCTCGGAATCTGTTCTTGCTTCCAGGGTCCTAACGCCCAGTGCCTCTGCTAGTTTGATTCCCGCGATTAATGCTTCATCTTCAGCTGCATTATTTGTTGCTGGGAACTTGAATTGTAGTGCGCAATCCAGGCGGGCTCCTCCTAGGGTAGTTAAGATCAAACCCGTTCCACTCGACGTATCCGTAGAGGATCCGTCGGTATATAGATACCATGTGGCTGGCACCAGCGTTCTCCCAGAGGTGTTCGCCTGTTGATTCATCTCTGGTTCCTCCGCTTGTGAAGGGTCGGGGATAGTGTCATTGTTTCTACTAGGAATCTGCCAGCATTTGCGCTTTAATAGCTGGCATGGGTAGGTACTGGATATCGTACTCGGATAACTCTACTGCCCATTTAACCAGTCTGCCAGAAGCCTCTAGTCTCGACAAGATATGCTTTAGTGGGTGGTTTGTTAGTACCTGAATGGTGTAGCCTTGGAAGTACGGTCGGAGTCTTCGTGCGGAGAATACTAGGGCTAACGCTAGTTTCTCACATTCCGAATATCGTGTCTCTGCGTCTCGCAGGATCTTGCTGACATAATATACTGGTAGCTCCGCTCCAGCTGACTGCCTGACTAGGACTGAACTCACTGCTGCTGGTGAGACCGCTAAATATAGGTATAGATTCTCCCCTGTTTAAGGACTGGAGAGCACTGGGGTTGTGAAGAATTTCTTTATGTTGTCAAAAGCGTTTTGACATTCTTCATTCCAGACAAACGTTTTGTTTGTAGTTCCAGGCCACCCGATGGTAGCTGCTTTCTTCTTGAAGGTGGAAAAGAATGGCTTGCTCGATCTCCTAGTTTGGACACAAATCGTCCCAAAGCTATTATTCTCCCTGCTAGCCACTGTGCTTCTTGGATATTGGTCGGAGGAGGCATATTCACTATGTCGGCGACCTTCTCCGGGTTAGCTTCGATCACCCTGTTGGAAACCATGAAGCCTAAAAATTTGCCCGAAGAAACTCCAGACAAGCACTTCCCGGGTTTAAGCGTAAACCTGCTTTCATTATGAGGTCGAACGCCCGCTGTAGATCCTGTAGGTGATTTTCTTTCTTCCAGCTCTTGACTAGTAGGTCATCCACATATGCCTCCATTGTTTCCCCTAATTCGCTTCTGAAAATGATGTCCATTGCTCCCTGGAACGTAGCTTGGGCATTTTTCAGGCCGAAAGGCATAACTTTATAGTAATAAGTGTCTTCCTTGGAGATAAATGCAGTGTTCGGTGCATCTTTCTCATTCATTTTAATTTGGTTGTAGCCGTTATAAGCATTTAAGAAAGATAATCGCTCGTATCCGAACGTAGAATCCACCAGATAATTAATGCGCGGCGAAGGATAAATATCCTTTGGGCAGTGTTATTTAAGTCGGTAAAGTCTACACATATAAGCCATTTACCATTTGACTTTTATACAATAACTACATTTGCTAACCATGAAGTATACTGGGCTTCGTCAATGAATCCTGCGTCGAGCAGTTTCTGCACTTCAGCCCTTGCTGTCATCCTCTTCTCCTCCGAATAGCTCCGGAGTGGTGCTTGACAGGCCGAACGCTAGTCGAAATATGCAATTGGTGAATTACGATATTTGAGTCCACACCAACCATATTCGAAGGCTCCCAGGCGAACACTTTGGCATTCTTCTGCAAGCATTGCAGCAACTTCTTCCGCTCTTCTTCTTGTAGTGTGGATCCTAGCTGGATGACCAGTCGAGGTTCCGTCGAGCTTAGAGACAGCTTCAACATTTCTTCCACTGGTGAGCTCCAATCGGTTCGATCTCTGGGATCAATCTCCACAGGTCGTTATTTGAATAGATTTGTTCTACATTCCTGAAACAAAACATCTTCTCGCTGCCTGCTGGTTGCCTTTAACCTCTCCAATCCCGTTCTGTGTTAGGAACTTCATCTTCTGGTATTATATGGATACCACCACTTTTAGGTCGTGAATTGCTGGTCGGCCCAAGATCACGTTATAGGGTGAATTAGCTTCTACTACCACAAATGATATTGGAATAGCACGTTGTCTTGGGAATTCCCCAACAGTGACCAAATAGCAAGACTCCTTTCAGAGTTAATGATTCGCCGGAGAAGCCTATCAATAGCGTATTGCAGCTTCCAAAAAGTCGGTTGTCAGGCCCATGGCCAGAAATGCTTCTCATAATAAGACATCTACCGCACTCCCACCGTCTACTAGCACTCGTTCCACTTGTGCATCCGCCGTAATTATTGAAATAAGAAGTGCATCATCATGGGGCAAAGAAACACCTACTAAGTCTTCAGAGCCGAAGGAGATTCTGGCTTCTGCAAGGTCCTCCATCCTTTTCTTTTACGCTCGCAAAGATGTCACCTTTTGTTTTCTTTTCCTCTTCTAGCCATATGTTAAATAAGAAGGAAGTGTAAATTATTTTAAAAGTAAATGCATATTGAACAAAAGAGTGTATACTTACTGTTGTGCCTCCAGTAGCACCGGGTACCTCTTGTTGTTGATTTGCTGCTACATATAGATGATTTTTGCAACTATTCTTTATTATGCCCAAACTGATGACAGTTACTGCATTTCAGTTTCACTCCTACTCTAGTAAGTCTTGATGTTCCTTGATCATCAACCACTGCTGCTTCTTTGTTCTTCATTCGCTTTGGTGATTCTGCAGCTGCTTTTTTCCTCTCTGTCCTTGGTCTTCCTGGTCTAAATTGGACTTGTGGTGGCTTGATAGGCTTCTTTTTGGTCTTTAGTCAATTGGATTTCCCATCGATAGGCTGGATGATAAAGCTGTATATCTTCTTATATGTCTCAAGTAGATAGCAGTCATTGACATATTGATCAGGCTTTTCTCTTTTGGATAGTATTACCGATACTGCATATTCACACGGGATACCACTGAGATCCCATTTTCTACATGTGTATGATTGTTCATCTAGTACAACCACAAAATCACCACAGTCATACCCACCTGTCACTTGATAGCTTGGACCACCAGATGGAATTGATCTATACTTGTAAGATTCCTTCACCATGTCATCACTACAAGAAATTACACCTACGATAACAGACGAAAAATATTGCTAAATCCTAAAAAACCGTTACAAAAGCTTTTAGTAACAATTTCATACTCTGTTATAGTAGCCGCTGTTACGAAAAGCTATAGAAACGGTTTATTGATTTTTCGGCAATGGTTCGAATAATGTTGCTAAAACGGTTATTTCGCAATGGTTATGGTATATAATGGTAACAGTTTCAAGCGTTGCGATAGTGACTTATTGCTACAATTAAAGTGCATTATTTTACACGCAAACTTAGTATTCAATTATGAAAATCAGTAACAATTTTAAGCCGTTTTTATATTATTGCATACAACATTAATTATTTGATGCCAATTATACCTATTGCAACATTTGTGAAATGTTGTTATATCTAATTTAAGTGTTGCTAAACGTATATTAACAACATTCTAAACCGTTATTAAATTTGTATTATTACGTTTATATTGTGTTGTCATTTATAAAAATTGTAACACAACGGTAGTGTTGTCATTTATAGTTATTAGAATAATTATTAACCGTTTGTAAAAGTTAATGAAAATATATTATTAGTGTTGCAGATTATAGAATTTGAAACGCTTTTAAATTGTAGCAATATCTTTATTTGTAATATTTTTACTATAATATAGACCGTAACATTTTTTTACCATAGTCAAGTGACACGAAGAATTTAATATTTTTTTCATTTCATATTATTTTATTTTCTAAAATCAAACAACGTCTACAAAAACACTCCTTTCTAATTCTATTATGATGTTGAAGCAACAGCATCATCAGGGACGTCATATTTCCGTTATATGCTCCCGGCTCCGGTGATAGCCGCCAGTAATATGTGTTGACTCTAGTACTCTGCAGACCGACATCTCTTACTTTGAAGGCTCCTTTCATTAACCGTCACCATCTCGTCAATCATATTTGTCCATCGCCCTCACTGGCTTTGTTGGAGCTCTATGTTCCCTCCATCTTCTAAGCTCGTCGTCATGCTCTTTTTCGCCGTCCTCTCCGCATCATAATCACGTTAAACAAAAAAAAAATACTCAGCATCAATTATTAATCGAATTAATTAAAAATCGATGACTAGAATGAATTATTAAATTAATAATAAATTGAAGAAGAAATATTGAATTACCGATCATCTAACCAGATCACTGACTCGCCTTCTTCATCCTAGCCATACACTTTATATTCGCAATTTATTTTTGAACATTTTGTTGATCTCATATTACTTGAAAGAGAGGGGAAGTCATTCACGATTATGGCGTGGTCAATGACGTATTTTTTAAAGGGAAAAAGAGGAATTCCTGAAAAGAAATGAGCTAACATTTAATAATTTTAATTGGACAAAATTTGGGAGCGAGGGGCATCCAAATCGGATAGGCATTTCTGGTAGTGATCAATCATCCCAATAAAATTTCTATTTGGTATTTTCTCTCCTTAAAATCATTTTAGGGGTACCAACTAAGTCAAGACATTAATTTGGGAAAGAATCTTATTGGAAATAAATGTGGTTGTATCCATGACTTAAGTGATTTCTTATTTTTTGGCCCATTATTTCTTTACCTTTTTTTTTTAAAATTAAATAATTTTAAACTAAAAATAATAATTTAAAAAAAAATAAAGCCAAGGAATCTTGCTACAAGTAGCATAGTAAGAAAATATAGTAACATCCAAAAGTTATGAACTTAAATTTTTAAAATTTAAAATTTTTTTTTAATTTTAGAATTGTAATACCTTAACAAAGGGCTCGTAGACTTTATATCTCCATATGTACGTTAAATTTTTGGACAGTAAAAATATTGTTGGAAAGATGACTTGACGAGTCTTCTAATGAGCTCGACAAATCACATATTTGACGTCATATGAAAAAAGATATAAAATTACACTAGTGGTAGTTTTGAAATGCCATAATTTTGCATTTGGTGTGCTTCAAAATCATTAAAAAAAAATATCGTCCTATACTCCAAAAGTGCATTAGTTTGAAATATTTTAAAAAATTAACTAGGAAGCGCTAAATTTCCAAAAAATATGGATAATCTTCTAAATTTGTTTTTTAATGAAATGCAATTTTGTTTTCATTATTTTCTGAATTATTTTTGTATTTATTAAGAATTAATACTGGAACAAATTAATGTTTATGAATTTTTTGTTAATAGGTATTTTAAAAAAAATAGTTATATGTATCAACAATTTTTAGCAATATGTTAAACAAGTGTTGTCTTTTCTTTATCTTCTAGCAACAAAATATATAAACGCTATCAAATGTTATTTCTCTAACAATAAAATTAAAAATATTGTAGATAACCACCTTTTTGCAACACAATAAAAATTGTATTATATTTTTTAATAATATTTGAAAATAATTAAGATAAATGTTATGTGATATTACTTTTTTTGAGCAATAGATTAGCAAATTGTTTTTTCGCTTCTTTTATAGTAACAATTACATAAGTGTGGTTTAACTTTTCACATATAGCAACATACTTTAAAAGTGTTATATAATATTTCAATTCTTTTAGCAATAATTTATTAGTATGTTGTTAAATATAGTTATTCTAGCAACATATTGAAATAAGTGTTGTGTATTTTACTCATTTCGTAACAAATACTTTAAATGTTGTATGTGTTATAACTCTTCCGCAATGGTTTGACAAGTACTACAAATTAATATTTTTTCGAAACATATAATGTTAAACTATTGCAATTTTCATCGTAGATTCAAAAGTGGCACAACACTTTCAAAAGTATTACTAAATGAATTATATTGTAACACTTCTACAACCGTTGTTAGCAAAGTGTTGTTATATGTCTAAATTTTTGTAGTGCATCTAGCCTTGACCTGATCCTTGGACATATGTGTCCCTTTCACTTTCTCCATCTTTTGTCTTTTATCTGCTATCTTATTCATAATTAATCTTCTAATTTCCTCCATCATAGTTAGAATTGGCTTCCTCCTTGCCTCAAGAATGATTCTGCTCTATGCTTCAACTAAGTTATTGGTAATCATGTCACACTTTGTATATGGTGAAAAGAAAGCCCTACACCAATTTATTGGTGGTCTCTTCATTAACTAGTCATGGGCACTTTTGTCTGACTTAAGCATCTCATGCATATATTGATCATAATGAGCAATGGTATATGACTTGGTAATCTTTCAGAGTTGATTCTTAAGCATTTGTCCCTTATTGACAATCTTGAAGTTGTCATACAAATGCCTAACACAAAATCTAACCAAGGCATTTGGGAACATTCTTTCAAGTGCAGGGACCAAGCCCTTCTGCTTATCAGACATAAAGCAAAACAAATATAAATCTGGATCAATTTCTAAGTCTGTTAATAACAAGTTCAGAATCAATTCCTATGAATTCTTATTCTTAGTTTCAACAACTACATATGCCACAGGATATATACTATTATCTGCATCTACACCTATTGCAGAGAGAAGTTGACCACCAAAGATACCTTTTAAGAAGCATCCATCAAGAAATATAATTGACCTACAAAATTCAAAACCCCTCTTACAGGCTTGTAAACATACAAAGAATCTCTTAAAAATCAGTTGAAGTGTAAGAAGTCCTACTGTAGACCCTTTATTGGACATCAATAGCTCACAAGCGTAATCATTTAGTAATCCATATTGCTCAGCCTCATTGCCCATTACTATATGCAGTGCATGTAATCTAGCCCTTCTAGTTTTTGTTCTACTAATCCATACCAAGAAATCTTTGTTACCTTCATCAATTAATCTCTGCAAACTCCATTGTGGATCAGATTTAAACTTCAAAGCATAATATTCACCAATCCTTTTATATGTCAAATTTGGATTCTGTTCATCAACTGAGCAACTATGATTATCATGAAGAGATTTAACTATACAGTTTGGCTTGTTACCTTTTATGCTTGCATATACCTTCCATGGACATCCCTCAGCACAAACAGCTTGAACTCTTAGGTTATTATTTATCCTAAACCTTATAGGATACCTCTGCTTGATTAAGTACTCTCTTAATGCCTTCCTAAACTCTATTGTAATGCCCCAAATTTGACCCACTTTAAATGTAGGATTGCTGATGTCACCTTTACATGCACTATGTAGAGCCTCGTGTCTAGACTTGTTCTTCTTCATCTGAGCTAAGTTGCGAGCAGTAATAGTCACATCTATGTCAGAGTCCTCTCCACATTGGCTCTCTATGTCATCTTCATTATCATACTCTGAGCCTGAATATTCGGCAGCTTCACATGTATCATCTGTAGGAATGCTTGGGTTTGGCAATTCATAGCCCTCATCAAAAGGAAAGTCGTTTGAAAATGCATCACTCTCATCAGTATCACTTGTCTCATCCCCACCATTATCTTCAACTTCATTTTGAATTTGCTCTTCAGCTGCTTCATATGCAGCATCATTTTCATCAGAGTCATCCACAACATTATCTGCAGAAGAAGCACTAGCATCCACTATGTCATTTGGTTGCGCAGGGTCAACTTGATAGACATCTATAGATTTGAATTCATCACAATACTCAACCATATCATATGTATCCTTGTTGGTATTGCAGATAATGTAACCCTTAGTAGGATGTTTCCAGTAGTACTTTAATCTAGCAATTACAGGACCTGGAGTACCTAATAATGTTGATGTATCCTTAAGCTCAATAATTGACATGTAATCCTTACATACATTATCAACCACAACAGGCTTCTCTTTCGTCACATACTTCATGCATGGTTCATAGATGAAATAGCCACCATGGTGCATAACCAAAGAAAGATGCTCCGTGGATGTAGTCACTACAGAACGAAGCAAAGAAATAAAAAAATATGTTAATAAATAAATAATTGCTTGGAAAGTAATGCTACAAAAACAAGCATCATCTTAATTAATTAAAAGATTCATATGTACCAAGCTTTCTTTCTCGGCCTGCTCCTTCTCGAATCTGCGGTTTATTGGACATAATTTACGGTGATTAGCAGCTAATCAACTTCTAACTTGCGAGGATTAAGGAGGATTAGCAGGGGACGACTTGGGATTTCGACAGAAAGTCAGGGGATCGAGGGAGGAATTGAGTCGCATGCCGCGGTGAAAACAAAAGTAAGTAATAAAAGTTAGAAGATGAAGATGCCTACTTTTATAGTTACCACCACGACGAATTTTGGCAAAATACAAGAGTAGTACCCCAGAAATCGTCTAAAATGCGGAAGCAATAGCTCACGTGATATACACGTGACAAAATTCACGCGCATTTTTCCGTTAACAGTCATGTCAGCTTGCCGTTAGATTTATTGACGGAGTAACGGACGGAGGTCTGAACTACACCACATTGGCAACTCGGGGTACTAAACTCTAATTGTGGGCTAAGTCTGGGTACTAACGGTGCAAATTGGCCTTCGATTTAACTATAATCTTTTTGATGATAACTATGTAATATGTCTTTCATTTATTGTATCTTGTGAATGCCTATAGATTAGTGGTCTGCCTTTGCATAGTATTCTTGATGCGCATAAATTAACTGGACCAAACTATACTGATTGGTTGCGTAATGTGAAATTGGTCATTGCTATTCAAAAGGTAGCATATGTTCTCGATATACCTATGCCTGTTCTTACCGATCAGTCTACTGATGATGAGCGAGTTCAAGCTGATCAAAGGAAACATGATGAAATACTTACGAAGTGTATCATTCTGGCTTCCATGAGTAATGAGTTGCAACATCAGCATAAGAATCTGGACAGTGGTAGTATAATATTTCACCTGAAGGAGCTTTATGCTAAACCTGACAGGACAACCAGATATGAGATATCTAAGGAGCTGTTTAGGGCTAGGATGAATGAAGGGGATTCTGTGCAGATCCATGTTCTCAAGATGATAAATTTGATCGAACGACTTGGGCAACTTGGACTTGCAATGGATCACGAGTTAAGTATCGACTTAATCCTTCAGTCACTCATGCCCTCTTACATTCAGTTTGTCCTAAACTTCAACATGAACAAGTTGGAGGTAACCCTTCCAGAGCTCCTCAACATGCTTAGGACTGCTGAAAACTCTATCACTAAGAATAAGGGTAAAGTTATTATGGTGGTTACTTCTGATCAGAACACTGGAAAGTTCGGTGGTTCTAATAAGAAGAGAAAAACTACTAATAACAAGAAGAACGCGAAGGCTAAGGGAAAGGCTAAGAAAAATGTCAAGATTGATTCTAAGTCGAGGATAAATACTTCGAATGTGGCAACTGGACACTGGAAGAGGAACTGCAAAGTTCGTCTTGAGAAGATGAAAAAGGCTAAGGAAGCTGGGTCCTTAGCTGTGTTGATTATTTAGATCAATCTCTTTAGTAATGATTCTTTAAGCTGGGTATTAGATTGATCCGGGATGCCGCACGAGCTAGCCTCAAAGCTCTCTCAACGCTCGGCTCACTCCGGAGGAGGGGAGATTGGTTTAGAGGTTGGTGGGGTTCTTGGTGGTGACCGAAGAGGTCGATAAAGACTCTAAGGCTCGGCTAGGGGGCTGTAGGGAAGCTAGTGGGCTGTAGAAACTCCGGTGATCGGAGTTAGAGAAGGGTCGCCGGAGCTAAGACTGAAATAGGCTCGGGTGAGAGCTTGTTTTGAGCTCGGGTGAGCTAGTTTGCTCGATTGAGCTTGGAACTTGGATTTTTACTTGAAGCTAGTATGGAGACTAAGCTTTAACATTCAAAATGCAGCCCCAAAGGGGATAAATACAGAAGTTGTGACTCACTAACTCTAGAGTCTACTACTAATTACATCATTAAAAGATAAATGACAAATTACCTCCTAATGACACTTGGTGTAAGCTCTAGAAGCTTTTGACACCTTAGGGGACACCTAAACACTTAGGGGACACATGTAATTAAGCTAATTACAAGAAATTAACTTAATTACAGCAAGATTAAACTTTTCTCGCGCTTAGGCGCTGTGGCCGCGCGCGCGCCCTGCGGCCGGGCGCGCTCCCACGCGCTTGGGCGCCATTGGGCATTTTTGCTCTCCTTCGCATGCTGATGTGATGCGTGACTTCGTATCGCCAATTTGAGGTGGCACGGACTTCGGGAAGACCTTGGACTTGCTCGAACTTCTTTTGGATTGATCTTGAACTTGCTTGAACTTGCATTGAACTTCTTGATGTGCTATGTGCGCGGAATGCGCGTCCTTGGCGTGGGAGCCTTGATGTGGCCTAGGCTTGGCCCGCGTTTCTTCGACTTGGGCGTCGACTAAGATCCTCCTGGAATCAAATTTCCCCTTTCCATAAAGCCGAATGCTCCGGCATTGGCTTCAAAAGAGGCAACCTTTAGACTTCCGACTTGGAGCATTGGTCCGCTTGAGTGGTTTGCTTTGTACTGAAATTTCCAGCTAGGAACCTTGACTGAAACACCTTCCTTTGCTGAAATGATTTGCTCTTGAACGGCGACAAGAGACTCGAACGAAGAGAGGGCAACACGCTTGCCCTTCCAACAAAATCCTTGGATGACAACTCCTTATCATCTTTCTTGCAAACGATATTTTAGATCACGACGATAGTAGATAGCATCATGATCATAAAGATATGAACTCCCGAGTATAACATGACACACATCCAAAGGCACAAACATACACATACACACTTCATCAATAAAATGCTTCGTAATAGCGAACTTAAGAGTGCATTGGTATCCTCACCCTTACTGATCTCCTCGTTGAACCATGTTAGAACGGAAGGATTTGATGTGGCTTCACTTCTAAGGACCGAGTCTCTCCCCAACTCTTGCAGAATGAGGTTCTTTTGGCTAGCCGGATCAAAAGACGCATCCACCACTTCTGCTTCACTTGTAATTTTCAGCCGGAAATACGGGCCTTCGCTCCTTCCTCCCTTTGCTTATTCACAACAAGAGCTAGAGGTGGGAATCGGCTTCAACGACTTGCTCTAAAGAACTTCCCTTCCATCTCCTCGGCTTCTTCATTAGTGGTGACTATGGCGGCTTCGAGGCTTCCTCCCTCCTTGATCTCCCTTGGGGACGAGTTCCGGGTGAAGGTTCCAACACTTCTCCTTTTGTGTGGCCAAGCGTTGCAGCATGTTTCACAAGACACGTTGCCTCTTCTTCTTGGGCTCGGCAACTTCAGATTTTGGTGGCCTTGGACTGCACTGCCTTCTTCGTGGAGTTGAAGGTTGGATGATTGTCCACGAGCCTTTCGAAACATGATTGGCGTTGAGCTTCGCCTTGCGATCCCAACGGTGGCCATTCGATGCTTCATCATTTTGGTAAATGTGCTGGCCAGATTTTCAGATCTCGCGATGTTGAGGTTGAAGTCCGCAACATACTTCTAAACACTTCGGCTTCCATCTCTCGATCCCAAGACAAAGGGCCCCTTCCGACGGAACTCCCGAGTTATAAGTGAACCGTTTGATTCCTCCCGGGATTTGCCGGTAAAATAACCATTGACTCCAAAGTCTTCCACATACAACCGGATAGAATTGACTACGAAACAAGATGCTTAAGATCTCCTACCGAGATTCCCCCCGCACATCATGGGATCGCACATAAAGGTATTCCCACACAATAAACATGCGAAGATAATTAAGACGAGCCAATGCAATCTTTTGCACCTCATTGTAATCATACAAACAGAAATATGACTCTAATTGATCGAACCAAGAATCTGAGTTCTTCACGAATAGAGTTCCATCGTATGTCGGTAGGGTCGATCTTGGCTTCAACTTTGACTGGACATCCCATGCTTCCTTCTCCTCCAAATATGCTTCCTCCGATGAAAGTTTCAAGCTGGCTCCTTCCCCGGTCGGCGAGACGTCGAGGGTCCTTCCATCGAGGGATAGAGTGCATTCGGTGCACCATAAGGTGGAGGGATGGACGGAAATGCTATGGACTGAAATGCCATTGGTGTAGGCGTCATAAAGAGACTTGGTCCTGGATGTATTGGACTGAAAATAGGCGCTGCAGTAGGCGTCATTGTTGCTGGAATTGTTGCTGAAATAGCAGCTGAAGTTGCTGGAATTTCTGAACCAGAAAGCTTCTTGAGCTCGGGATGAGCTAGAACTTGCCCTGTTGATCCAGAACCGATCGGGGACTGTTCTGGATGGTTTTTGGTGGAATGTACAGCAGGTATAGCTACTGTAACGGGAGCTGAGTTTGCTGGAATTGTGAGCTCAAAGGGCAACTGCATTGGTCTTTTCGTTTGAGCTGCGACGTGCACAAGCATTTTCGTCGAGCTTTGGTGTACAAACGGCTTGTCGTTCTCTCTTTCCACTTGAGCTTGTAAAAACTTGAGAATAAAATGGGTTGTAAGCGAGGCTATTTGCTCTACAAGAGACTTATTTACCTCGGCTTGCTCAGATTTTTCTTGGACTCCGGGATTTCCTTCTCCGAAGGTGTAGGCCCCATGGCTCCCGATAGCCGCTTCCTTGTATGACCGAGTGTTTGTACGCCTTTGTTGGCTCATGTGCCGAGCTTTCACCACCACCTCAAAGGACGACCTTGCTCTGATACCGAACTTGATCGGGAGCCGCACGAGCTAGCCTCAAAAGCTCTCTCAACGCTCGGCTCACTTCGGAGGAGGGGAGATTGGTTTTAGAGGTTGGTGGGTTCTTGGTGGTGACGTCGAAGAGGTCGATAAACTCTAAGGCTCGGCTAGGGGCTGTAGGGAAGCTAGTGGGCTGTAAGAAACTCGGTGATCGAGTTAGGGCAAGGGTCGCGGAGCTAAGAGAATGGGCTCTGGGTGAGGAGCTTGTTTTGAGCTCGGGTGAGCTAGTTTGCTCGATTGAGCTTGGAACTTGATTTTTACTTAAGCTATATGGAGACTAAGGCTTAACATTCAAAAATGCAGCCCCAAAAGGGTAATACAGAAGTTGTGACTCACTAACTCTTAGAGTCTACTACTAATTACATCATTAAAAGATAAATGACAAATTACCTCCTAATGACACTTGGTGTAAGCTCTAGAAGCTTTTGACACCTTAGGGGACACCTAAACACTTAGGGGACCACAGTAATTTAAGCTAAATTACAAGATTAAAACTTAATTACAGCAGATTAAAACTTTTCTCGGCGCTTAGGCGCTGCGGCCGGGCGCGCGCCCGGCGCCAGCGGGCGCGCCTGGGCGCCATTTGGCATTTTTGCTCTCCTTCGCATGCTGATGTGATGCGTGACTTCGTATCGCCAATTTGAGGTGGCACGGACTTCGAGAAGACCTTGGACTTGCTCGAACTTTTTTGGATTGATCTTGAACTTGCACTTGAACTTCTTGATGTGCTATGTGCGCGGAATGCGCGTCCTTGGCGTGGGAGCCTTGATGTGGCCTAGGCTTGGCCGCGTTTCTTCGACTTGGGCGTCGACTAAGATCCTCCTGGATCATAGATACCGGGTGTGTATCACAAATTTGCATATCGATGCAGGGAGTAAACAATCCTAGAAGGTTGGCAAAAGGTGAAGTTGACCTTAGAGTCGGCAATAAAGCAAGAGTTGCTGCTGGCTGTAGGGGCATACGAAATCCAATTGCCTACTTGAAGAGTATTAGAGTTAAATAACTGTTATTTCGTACCAGCACTTAGTAGAAATTTGATTTCTGTTTCAACTCTTTATAAGAGTGGTATTAAGTTTATTTTTGAGAAAAATGGTTGTTCATTTTCTTTCAAAAACGAATATTATGGTTCTGGTACATTATACAGTGATCTCTACTTCATTGATACAATTCAGAAAGTATACAATGTCGAACAGTCTGTTAAGAAGAAACGAGATAGTAACATATCTTTGGCATTGTAAACTTGATCACATTAGTGAGACAAGATTAAGCAAGCTCTACAAAGAGATGTTAATAGAACCGGATGTTTATGAAACATACCCTACTTGTAAATCTTGTCTTAAAGGAAAAAAAAAAGACCAAATCTTCATTTACTGGACATAGAGAAAGAGCAAAGGAGTTGCTTGATTTGGTGCATACTGATGTATGCGGACCTATGTCTACAAGTGCTAAAGGAGGATATTTTTATTTCATTACATTCACTGATAATCTCTCAAGATATAGATATGTGTACTTAATCAAGTATAAATCTGAATCTTTTGAAAAATTCAAAGAATACATCAGTGAATAGAGAAGCAAACGGGCAAAAGTATTAAGACATTACGATCAGATCGTGGTGGTGAATACTTAAGCGCAAAGTTTGTAGAATATCTCAAGGAGAATGAGATTCTCTCACAGTGGACTCCCTGTCGACACCCCATTTTGTCCGGTCGCCCACGATAATTCATGCACATTACACCCATACGCACATATAGACACTCATATATATAATGATAATCACCACATAAATACACACATATATGTATGCATACATTTATACATATACACATGTTATATATGCACCAACATATTATATACATAATATGCATGAACACACACACACACACACACACATATATATATATATATATATATACTCATAACCATAAACATGTACATGTACACACATAACATATATATGCACATCCTTATGCATACACTAGCAAAACGTGTTAATCGGGACCCGTAAAGCACAATTTGACTTAACTACCAAATAGGCCCATGCAAGCCCGATTGGCCCGATTAGGCCTGATCAGCCGAATTGGCCAAATTAAGCCTAATCAAGCACAGCCAAGCTAAATTAGGTCAAGAAAGACATAATTTATTCTAATTGGATCCAATTGAGCCCGATCAACCCGATTAGGCCCATTGGAGCCCGATAAAGCCCAATTGAGCCAAATAATCCAGTTAAAATCCAGAAAAATATGATAAAACTCCATTAGGTCTAATTAGGCCTATTGACCAAATTAAAATCCAAATTAGCACACTCCACGATATGCATGCATATGATGACATATACTTGTACGATAACCCACATATACACATACGATAATACACATATATACTTTTATATACGATAACATCTGAAACATACACATACGTTTATATATACACATACACATACATATATAATATATATACACATACACATATATAACAATACAATAATAATAATAATAATAATAAAAGGGGTGAAATGATGGGGTGGGCAGCTGCAGCCACCCACCCCCCTGCACTCTACCTCTCTCACTCATACCCTAACCCTAACACTAAAGCTAAAAAAATCATAACACTAAATCTTATACCAAAATACCTATTTTACCCCCCTTAAATTCTATAAAACACACCATATTAGGGAGAGAGAGAGAGAGAGCTAACGAGAGAGAGAATCCAAGAGAGAGGGAGCACATCCAGGCTCCGCGGCCAGGCTCTTCCTCTCCCCCTTCAGCTCACCACTACCCCGTCTCGTCGTCTCATCGTCATCGCCGTAGCCGCGGTCCTCAACTCTCGGCCAAAACACCACTTCCTGAGGTATATTCGTCAAAACTTCCTATAACTCTTACAGTACCGTTTATATAGATCTATTAGCTCATTAAACTTGTTAAAAACCAAGCTCGTCGCTACCGTCGCCGGCGGCGGCCGAAATAATCGAAAAAAGCTAATATTACACATAACTCGAACGGACGCATATCATCCCGCCATTAATGGCCAGGTAAGTTCTTTGGACATAGTAGAACATATAAGAACGAACGAATCAGTCTCCGGCGAGCTGCGACGGACGGAAACGAAGAAAATAAAACGTTAACCAAAACTTGCACCCTCAAAATACGCGTATATATAGTCGATAAAATCAATTTTTGACATCGCCAATGGGTTCAGGAGGATCGATTACCCTAGGGATGACCTTAGAGGCGTGAACGGCGGCGCCGGAACGGCGGACGGCGGTGCAGTCGTGCGCTCGCGCGCGGCTGCGAAAACCAGCGAGGACGACGATCGGACAGGATGTCCGACCGTCGTCCAACGCGCGCAGGCCGATAATTCGGCCTGCGCGCACATTTGAAATCTTAACAGGCCGCGCGAGCCCAACTCGCGCGGCCCAATTTCTTTTTTTTTTTAATTTTCTTATTCTTATTCTTATTCTTAT
>MJHO01000629.1:36353-55082 GCA_002076135.1 Xerophyta viscosa | reverse complement strand
TTCGCTCAGCATCACTCCTCAGCAAATGATATGCACTTTTTCTCAACTCAAAGACTCAAGATACTCCTCAGCTCACAACTTAATTTCCTGATCACAACAGCTCAAAGACTCAAGATGCTCATCGGCTCTATCAAAAAAAATTAAAAAAAATAAAAAAAATAAAAATAAAATCTTTCCAGCAAACTTTCCATAACTCCAAATCGTTTCCAACAAAACTCGTTTGAGTCTCGAGACGCTCCTCGGACTTGTCTCTTCGGATTTCGAAATGCTCGTTGAATTTACAATTAGCCAAAAGAGGCTCCTTTTGGTTGCTCTAATATCGCTCCGAGATGCTCCTCGAATCACTCATTAACCAAAAGAGGCTCCTTTGGTTGCTCCTAACATCGCTCCAAGCTCCGAGATGCTCCTCAAATTTTAATTTAGCCAAAAGAGATGCTCCTTTTGGGTTGCTCCAATATCGCTCCGAGATACACTTGATTTAACAATTTACTTAAAAGGGACTCTTTTGGGTTGCTCCAATATTGTCCAATTATGAGATGCTCCTTAGAATTTCTCTCCAGATTACGAGTTCCTCAACGAATTTGTAATACATCTCGCCCGCTCACCCCAAGTTAGGGAAAAGTTAACTTCATCAACTCCAAGCTCACAATTTCGAGATGCTCCTCGATTCACTTTTATTGAAAGATGCTCTTCTCGAACACACTCCAAGTCGTGAGATGTTCTTCAGACTTAATTTCCAAGTCACGAGAAGCTCCTCGGATTTGTTTATTGGATTACGAGATGCTCCTTGAGTTTGTTCGAAAGAAACTCCTTTTGATTATCTCTATTTTTGAACAGTTCTTCAAATCACGAGACCCTCCTCAGACTTACTTCCCAAATTACGAGTTGCTCCTCGGATCAATAACTACATATTCATCTCACCCAGGGCAAGGGTCAAACTGTCATGTCTCACCCAGGGCAGGGGTCAAACTGTCATGTCGTACCCAGGACAGGGGTCAATCTGTCATGTCTTACCCAGAACATGGGTCAATCTGTCATAGGGCAGGGGTCAAACTATCATGCCGAACTAAGGGCAGGGGTCAATCTGTCATGTCTCACCCAGGACATGGGTCAATATGTCATGTCTCACCCAGGGCAGGGGTTAAACTGTCATGTCTCCCCTTGGACATGGGTCAATCTGTTATGTCTCACCCAGGACAGGGGTCAAACTGTCATGTCTCACCCAGGACAGGGGTCAAACTGTCATGTCTCACCCAGGGCAGGGGTCAAACTGTCATGTCTCACCTAGGGCAGGGGTTAAACTGTCATATCTCACCTAGGGCAGGGGTTAAACTGTCATGTCTCATCCAGGGCAGGGCTCAATCTGTCATGTCTCACCCAGGGGGGTAAACTGGTATGTCCACCCAGGCAGGGGTCAATCTGTCATGTCTCACCTTGGGTAGGGGTCAATCTGTCATGTCTCACCTTGGGCAGGGGTCAATCTATCATGTCTCACCCGGGGCAGGGATCAATCTGTCATGTCTCATCCAAGGCAGGGGTTAAACTTTCATGTCTCACCCAGGGCAGGGGTTAAACTGTCATGTCTCACCCAGGACAGAGGGCAGGGGTCAATCTGTCATGTCTCACCCAGGGCAGGGATTAAACTGTCATGTCTCACCCAGGGCAGGGGTTAACTGTCATGTCTCACCTAGGGCAGGGGTCAATCTGTCATGTCTCATCCAGCGCAGGGGTCAATATGTCATATCTCACCCGGGGCAGGGGCCAAACTGTCACATCTTATCTATATATCAACTCCTATCACCGCACAAAATGTGGTATCCTTTTATCTTTGTCCAACCCTTCTTCAAAAGACTGTACAAAGAGAGGCAACTGTAGACACCCCATTTTATCCGGACTGTTCGTTTTCAGTTGGTCAAGAATACATTTATGATGGCCACGAAACGTAATTGAAAACAACTTTACTTGATCGGCCCAATTAAATCCAATTATCCCGATTAAGCCGACTGAAGTTCAATTAGACTCGATCATATCAATTTGGCTCAGAATTTCAGAACTGATATATCAGCACTAAATCGACAATAACTCAAGTTATACACATTCAAATGATGAACAACCAATTTTGTATGAAAGCTAACTCGATCTCTCATCAACCCACAAAATTTCATAGTTATTGAATCACGATTACTTAGTTAATTTTACCCACGAAGTTGAGCTCGTGTTAGTTCGCTCCTATATTGACTAGGTCTTAGTCCGAAAGCTATAACGTTTTGCTTACAAATCGAAATGTGTTCAAACAAATTTTGTATAAAACTAGACTCATTGAGGAATCAGTACACAAAATTTTAAGTCATTTAGAGCACATTGGTGGCAGTTTCAAAAATATTTAAAAATTGGATAGTTACAAAGAGTGATGGATATTTAATGAGATAATTGAGAAGACAGTAAAATTTGGGGGTTACATGTAGTTATGAAGGAGATTACTCATGTTTGCAGCATAAAAAGAGCACATAATACAGAAAAAAAGAAAAAAAAAAGAAGGGGAGAGAGGGAGAGAACATAGAGAAGAGGAGAAGGAGAACGTTGGAGAAAAAAAATTGTGGGAGAGAAGAAAGAGAGAGATTGTGAGAAATAGAAAATAATATTTTTTTAGAGATAGAAGAAACCAAAGAGAGAAGGAGATATCACCGGCATCGCCTCCAATTCTTTCGGTCCTCACTCTACTCGTCACACGTCTCTTTTCCAATAGACTTCGACATCACCGTAGTCGGAAACCTATTGCACCCGCATCAAGCTCGGCTCTCACATTCGGATTCAAAGGTAATACCTCGAAACCCATTCCATTATCTTCTCTACATACTAGTCATATCATTTTAACTAATAATCATAAATATGAGTATATGACATGAACATAGAATTTCGGAGGAGATGGATATTTTCCCGAAATAGAATTTTAATGGATGCATTAAGAAAAAGCAATGAAGTTTATTTCTTTCTCGATATTATGTGACATATGCTTACTCAATATTGAATTGTATTAACTAATAAGATTAAGGTTGAGATGAAAATTTCTTCTTAATCGATTAGCAAAACATAATTAAACATTTAAATAATTATATTAGGGATAAGATGTATATTTCTTCCCCTCAAATAAAAGACGTTACATTATATATTTTTAATATACGAGAGAATTCGGTGGTTACTGGTTCTCAGAACATTATAATCTTAACAAAACGAATAAACGGGTAGTAGATGGACACTTGCAACCCGAATTTGCAATCGGATGTGTATACTTCCAATTAAATAAAATATATACAAAAATAAACACACAATTTTGATATAAACAAATAGGAAGTAGGTGGACACTTGCAACCCGAATTTATAATTGGAGGTGGACACTTCCAATTAAAATATGATAAACACATAATTTTTAATAAACGGGTAGTAGGTGGTCTTGCAACCCGAATTTACAATTGGAGGTGGACACTTCCAATTAAAATATGATAAACACATAATTTTAATAAATGGATAGTAGATGGACACTTACAATCCAAAGTCACAATCAGAGGTGGATACTTCCAAAATCTAATAATTCAAGTTATATTAAAAAATATCACTCATAATAACAATCGGGCGATGTTGAGGAAACGGAGACCCGCTGAGCCCTGCACACAAAATTAATTTTAATTTCGTGTAGCTTTTTTATTTTTAATATTGTCAAAAGCATATAGTAAAATTATAATTAAATTTATGCGCATATAAGATAGATGAGTTTGACTTGTTTCAATTATACAGGATTAAAAAGGTCGGATGAACTTATATATATAAGACAAAATAGGAAAGTATGGATATTACTTTTCTAATTTGTTTGAACATATTTATTAAAAGTCAAATCCCATACAAATAGAGAAACTATAGAAACAAGAAGAGGATATCGTCTAGAAGATATATTAGTTTCTATTTGCATGTATCCGTCCAATATGATAGAAAGAGTACAGAGGTGGATACCATGCTCTTTCGTTCATATCGAATGGATAATTAATCGATATGCACATAATTAACAATAACTCATGCATATATGTTAGAATATAAATCCAAAATTATTGTAATCATCTATAGAGTACCCTCTCTCGAGGGGCGTTGTGGGGGTGTATTGTCTTTCCCACACGTAGCCGACGAGCGAACACAAGAATCTCAATGTGCCTTATCCGGTTTCCTAGATTTCCATAAAAATTAGGTGGCGACTCCAAACTCTCTTTTCCTTCTCCGGAGGAAGGTCGTCAACAATAACCATTCTCCACGATGTCCCAAATATCTTGGGATCCAAGCAACGCCTTCATTTGAATGCTCCAATTGTCGTAGTTCTCCATGGTGAGGCGGGGAATGGGATATTGCACGAATCCATTTGCCATAGCTCTGGTACCAATTTATTAGGATCGATGATAATTTTGGTGGACTTACTCAACTCACTATGTAGAGGAAATGAGGAACACAACACTTTTCTTTATTTTTCTTTTCTATTTGCTTGCATACAATAACCAAAGTATGGGTGTTTATATATCCCATTACAAGACTCTTCATATTCTTAACTCCTACATGTAACTCACCCACTACATGCATCATAACTCTCCACTAACTCCATTAACTTCATTATGAACCATTACTATCTTCTAAATGCATGAGTTATAAAATACTAAAAGATATAAGTTACAACCATTAACTTCATGCTTAATTTTGGTTTAATTTCTAACAGATTCTATGTGATTTTGTTCCCATAAAACAAATGACTGTGACTTTCACTTTTTCAACAAACTCTATAGTAATTGCTTTTCCTTTGGGCATTTAACATAGTAGTTGACACCATCTGAATCCCTTCCATGGATAATTAATACATTTCAATCTTGATAAAAGTAACTACAGGGAATGATTTTTTTGATTTTTTTAATATTTTTTAGTGAATTATTCGAGATGATGCATTCTATGGTTTCACACGATTTTTAGTGTTTCTAACTTATACACTTGTCTCGTTTGTATTTATATGCCTCATCGACATGCTTCTATACCACCTCGACTAATGTGCAAGCTATTACCTGTACGACTGCCACTAGGCTTCTATCTACACGAATCTCAAAGGATCATAACAGTTCACATTTCACAAAACAAAAGATATGCAGAATTCACAATGTCCAAGTAGAAGTTTCAACAAGGAACTAAGAAATATACCAGCACCAACAAATGATCCATTTGCGATGGATTGTTTCCCTTGGCTACTTAATGTAATTCCAACATTTATAAATGTGCCACATAAAACTGTATAGATAGTTGCCATCTGCATAATTGATGCTACGCAAAAGATTATCAAAGCATTTAGTAAGGGTTTTAAAATGCTGAACTTAGATTTTAGCATGAAGACAAAAGTAGCAAGTTACTAACATGAATTAAGGAGACTTGGAGGAGTTTAAATGTTATATAAGAAGGGTGGATGTTCTAGTACCTCGAGAACCCTAACCTTCAGCTTCAAATCTTGTGCCTCTGAGTTGTTTCACAAACTCCTCAATTCACTGCATTCTGTAGAGCATTGAAATAGTGAAATTTCTTGCTGTGAACAACATAAAAAGTATCATTAAAACTGACAGAATCTAAACTGTAAAAACGTTAAGAAACAGTGCTGCTGCTGGTCCAAGGCAGCTACTAAAATAAAAGGGAGCTAAAATCCACCAATTCACAAAATAGATGCCTCAAAGACTCGGATTTGTCCAATCAAATAAGAATATAAAAAACTAAGCAAACAAAAGGAAAAAAAAAAAAAAAAATCTGATAGTGCCAAAGTGGTGGACTAAATCCTTGAATTTAACAACTACATGGAGAAAGGAAAGACAATTCCCAACTCGATGTCTCTATTGCTTTCGAGATTGCTTTTAATTGCAGTTGGGTGGTTCCAGAAGTTCTATATCTTAGCACTTCATTCAGATTATTGAAGTCCCGATTATTGCAGATTTTCTAGCTCTTGGATCCAAATAGCATGGTTGTACCTGCCAGACGGCACATGCTAGTTCCGGATATTTTGCACACAGCATGATATGTATCAAAAACCTAATATTTGAATTTAAGATTAGTTTAGTTTTTCTTTTACTTTCCAAAAACAAAAAAAATGGAGGTAAGTGCACCAGAATTTTGGATTTTCTCCCACAAAGTAGCGCAAGTAATTTTCTAGGAAACGAGTGAGAACTTTGTTTTGTCTGTCCGTTTGAGGGTGGCACACAGTACTGTAGAGGAGAGACGTCCTTTCCAAATGATGAAGCTCATGCCAGAAGGGGCTTATAAAGATCTTGTCTCGGTCCGATACAATGGTGGAGGAAATGCTATGAAGAAGGACAACCTCACAAGTGAAAAGGTCGGCCACCATGGGTGCAGTGAACGGGTGGCGCAGTGGAATAAAATGACCGTACTTGGAAAGGCGGTCCACTACGACTAATATGGTGTTTTTACCTTCTAATAGCGGTAGTGCTTCAACGAAATTCATTGAAATGTCCTCCCCTATGGCGTTAGGAATTGGTAGAGTTTGCAACAATCCGGCAAGTGGTAAAGTGCCGGTTTTTGCTCTGTTGCAAGTAGTACAAGTAGGTACGTATTGCTAGACATCCCGCCACATACCTGGCCGAAAAAAAAGAATCGCTGAGCCGTTTGAAAGTGCGGAATTGTCCGGCATGTCCCCCTGCTAGCGTGTCATGGCATTCAAAAAGGATACTCTTACGAAGCTGCTCGTCATTTGGGACCACTAAACAGCCACTGCGAAAAAGTAACTCATCCTGGGAAGTAAATAAGTCTGGTGAGGTTTGCGTTGTAGGTCTAATTGGTGCGGTCTGTTAGTCCAGCGTTGTATATGTTGCTCAGCAAAGCTGCTGGAACAGAGCAGCAGATCACGTGTGACATACTTAGGTTCCCTCGAGTGGGGAAGTAGTTTCTGGAGCAGGCGGCAGCTTCTGGCTCTCCTTATTTTGGCCTCATTTGGACAGCCTTCGGCCCACCGTATTGGACGATCACGGCCTATATATAATCGAGTAGTCATAACGAGCTACTTGACCAGCCATTTTTGTTGCGCAGGGGTCGCGAGACGTCGTTCCAAAAGGTTCTTTAAGCTATGATGATCCGTGAGGATGGTGAATTGACGACCTAAAAGATATGGTCTCCAGTGTTGGACGGCAAGGACAACGGCCATGAGTTCCTTCTCGTTGGTGGCTTGGCTCAAAGCACGTCTAGAAAGAGCTTTGCTAAATGGGCTTCTTATTCTGAAATAGGAAAGCACCTATTCCTTTTCCGGAGGCATCGGTCTCGACCACAAAAGCTTGAGAGAAGTCTGGAGGGGTGAGGACCGGAGTGGATGCCATCTTATGATTGAGGGTGGAAGCGCATGCGAAGCTTCGTCCGACCACTGGAAAGCGCCTTTGTGTAGCAACTTAGACATAAGCGATCTTCCCATAATCTTGTATGAATCAGTGGTAACAGCCGGTGAGTCCGGGAAATTCTCGTAAAGCCATTCAAAGGTCGGTAATGGCCATTCCACCATAGCTTGGATCTTAGCCAGATCCGCCGCGATTCCCTCGGCCGAGAGAATGTGGCCAAATACTCCATAGTATGTTGATCCAAGCTACATTTGGCCCCGTTTATGTAAAAGTTTCTTTTATGGAGGACTGTCAAAACAATGGATAGGTGACAAAGGTGCTTGTCCCAATTTTTGCTATAGATTAGTTTATCATCGTAGAAAACCAAAACAAACTTTAGTAGATAAGGTCGAAATACCTCATTCATTAATGATTGGAAGGTCGACGGGGCATTCGTAAGACCAAAGGGCATCGCCAATAATTCATAATGCCCTTCATAAGTCCATGTAGACACCCCATTTTGTCCGGGCTGTCCATTTGCAGTTGGACAAATGGTGGCAATGAAGCGCAATTGAAAACAACTTTACTCGATCGGCGCAATTACACCCAATTTACACTCAATAAGCTCAATAATCTCAATTAGATCCAATTAAGTCGATTAAGCCAATTCAAGTTCAATTAGACTAGATTATATCAATTTGGCTCAGAATTTCAGAACTGACATGTTAGCACTAAATCAACAATAACTCAAGTTATACATATTGAAATGATAAACAACAAATTTTGTATGAAACCTAACTCGATCCCGCATCAACCAAAAAAAATTTCATAGCAATTGAATCATGATTGCTCAGTCAATTTTACCCACGAAGTTGAGCTTGTGTTAGTTCGCTCCTATATTGACCAGGTCTTAGTCCGGAAGCCATAACGTTTTGCTTACAAATCAAAATGCGCTCAAACCAATTTTGTTTGAAACTAGACTCACTGACGAATCAGTACACAAAATTTTAAGTCATTTAGAGCACATTTGTGGCAGTTTCAGAAAAAATTGAAAACTAGACAGTTATAAAGAGTGATGGGTATTTAATGAGACAATTGAGGAGGCATTGAAATAGGGGGGTTACATGAAGTTATGGAGGAGGTTACTCATATTTGCAGCATAAAAATAGCACATAATGCAGAAAAAAAAGGGAGGGGGAGGACAATTTGCTAGTAAAAAAAAGAAGGGAAGTAACTAAATTGGAGAAAAAATACGTAGAGAAAGAGAGAAAGAGAAGTAGTGGAGTGCCGCTTTCACCGCCGTTGGTCGTCACTAACACCGCTGACATCTCACCGACGACATCCTCGACTTTCCGACACCGCCGCATGTTGGAACCGTCGTCGCCACACGTTAGAACCATCGCCGCTGCCGGAGCCACCTACAATACTCACACGTCTCAAACTCCGATTCTAAGTGAAAGCATCTCAAAATCCATTCCATTATCTTCTCTAAGTACTAGTCATCTCATTTTAACTAGTAATTATAAATATGGATATATGACATGAATATAAAAATTTGGAGGAGATGGATATTTTTCCGAAATAAATTTTTAATAAACGAGTAAATGAAAAGCGATGGATATCGCTTCTTTCTCGAAATTACATGACATATACCTATTAATAATTAATTTTTTTTTAATTTATAAACTAATAAAATTAAGGTTGAGATGGATATTTCTTCCTAATAATTAACAAAACAAGTTTAAATATTTAAATAAAATTGGGAATGAGATGGATATTTCTTCCCATCCAATAAAAGACATTGCATAAAATATTTTAAATATATGAAAGATCCGGTGGATACTGATTTTTTAAATAAAAAAATCATTCTTTATAAAATATTTTTAAAATATATAAAAAGATCCGGTGGATACTGGTTCTTCAAATAATAAATATCACACTTCATAACATATTTTAAAAATATATAAAAAGATTCGGTGGGTACTGGTTCTTCAAATAATAAAAGTCACACTTCATAAACTATTTTTAAAATATGTAAAAGATCCGTTGGACACCGGTTCTTCAAATAATAAACATCATACTCATACAAACAAAGGACGAGATGGACATCTCTACCTTAAAACATAATAACTGGCGATGAAGAGGAAACAGAAACGCGCTGAGCCCAACATTAAAAAATAACATTTTTCATCAGACGAAAACATATATTTTAATATTAAGCACAAATAGACTTCACTTTTATATTTATTTATTCAATTTGCGATCATTAATGCTCGAATATTTTTACATATCAAAATAAACTCAAAATCGTTATAATCACTTATAGAGTACCCTCTTTTGAGGGTCGGTGTGGGGGTGTACTATCTTCCCCACACGTAACTGACGAACGAGTCTACGAATCTCAAAAGTGCCTTATCTGGTTTCATAATTTTCCATAAAAATTAGGTGGCGACTCCAAACCTTTTTCATTTTCTTTAAGGTCGTCAACAGATGGCGACTCCGCTGGGGACTCGTCAGGCTAGTTATTATAAGTAATTAAAATAATTTTGGGTTTACTTTTGGCACGTACGCATTCATGTTTGCTTATTTTTTTTAATGTTAATGTCCTTATTATTTTTTGCCATACATTTCATGTACATATCTTGTATTGCATAATGTGACCTGGGGCATATGCCCATCCAATTTACCGGGACAATCGGAGCTTGCGTACAATGCGCGTGGGTAATCCGTAATGCGTGGCCCCTTACCCCAGTCAAGATTGTTATCTGAGTAGTACCCCGAGCTGATGTACCATGTGCATCGGTCGTTGGGAGGAATCTCAGCAATGATAGGCTGATAGACAAACTACTGGGATAATTGGAGTTTGCGTATAATGTGCGTAGGTAGTCCGTAATCCCAACAATAAGCACCATAATCCCCAACCGGCATTTAGTCTTAGGGGCACGCAAAAACGCTTTTCACAAATACATTTTCTTTTCTTTTTCACACAAAATTATTTCTCAAAAAAAAAAAATTTCAAAAATTCTTTTCTTTTCATAAACTCATTTCCTCATTAAAAAAAAAATCAAATCTTTTCACACAATAACTTTCTTTTCTTTTCAATTATTTTCCAAAAAAAAAAAAAAAAAACATCTTTTCAAAAAAAAAAAAAAGACAAAAAAAAAACTTTTTAAAAAATTTTTCCAAACAAAAAATCTTTTTCAAAAACAAAAACAAAAAAAAAAACAAAAATCACAAATTTTTTTTATAAAAACTTTTCTTTTCTTTTCACACAAATTTTTTTTTTTCAAAATTTTTTTTTCAAATAATATATATTATATATATAATATTATATATATATATATATATTTTTTATTTTTTTTTTTTTCTCAAAAAAAAGAAAAAAGAACAAAATTTCTTCTCATACAAATTTTCTTTTTACAAAATCATTCTTTAAAAAATTTGAAAAGAAAATTTTCACGAAAACATCCTTTTGAAAGTTAGACTTATGCAAATCATTGACATATGTCTTCTTTACACAAGGACGGTCGAGATGACTATCACAAAAAGAAGCCCTTATCTGCTACGGTCCCAATGTCATACTTTTACAATAATGACAGACAGTGAAATGAATGAACAATTGAAGAAGGAAAATGAAGAGCTTCGCAGACAATTTAATGACATGGGTAAGCAGCTGGAGCGTCTGACCACAATGATGACCCAACTAGTAGATCAGAATAGCAACAATGCAAAAATTCAGCAAATGGGAGATCCAAATTCATCATCTGTACAACCCCAGCAACGGCAATCTGCACAACAGATACAGTATGATCCTTATGGCCTATCTCCATAACTGGAACAGAACCAGTATGCTTCGCCACAATCTGTTCTGACAGTTCAACTAGAAGCTCAGAGGGTACTATCTCCTAATCCTCCGGTCATATCAACCACTGTCTGCGTCGAAGAGAAACATGACTTTATCCTATCTGAAAACCAACAAATTGAAGACAAAGTGGAAACAATCCTAAATCATTTGAATACCTTGGAATGCATCAGAGGAACAATTGATCCTACACAATT
This sequence comes from Xerophyta viscosa, assembly GCA_002076135.1. Classification (NCBI taxonomy): domain Eukaryota; kingdom Viridiplantae; phylum Streptophyta; class Magnoliopsida; order Pandanales; family Velloziaceae; genus Xerophyta; species Xerophyta viscosa. Next base: position 43,644 of record MJHO01000629.1, on the reverse strand, counting down.
CTGCATTATAACTGATTTGGAAATTCCAAAGGATTTCAAAGTTCCGGATTTTGAGAAATATGACGGAACAGATGACCCTCGTGTGCATATCTCGATGTATTGTAGCAAGATGGGGGAATATCTCAAGAATGAGAAGATGCTGATCTACTATTTTCAAGAGAGTCTTAAAGGACCAGCAATCCGTTGGTACCTGAATTTAAATAAGCATGAAATCAAAAGCTGGAAAGATCTTGCGAACGCCTTCCTCAACCACTATCAGCACAACAAAGACTCGCACTTGACAAATCTTCATTGAAACTTTTGACTCCTAAAAAGGACTGAAAATTTTGTGCCTTCGCTCAAAGATGGAGGAATCTTGCTGCTCAAATTATCCCTCCTATGACGGAAAAAGAACTGATTGACGTATTTATGACTTTTGGAGTTCTGTTAGACGTAAATCAAAACTTTTGTGCTATTTCGTCTACTTTCTCCAATTAGTCCTGTTGGATTAAGAGATTGAATTGGCACATGACAATGTCTTCAAAACATCTGACGAACAAGCGAAGAATAAGAAGAAAGACAAAGAAGTAAATAATATCAGCGGGGCAGGTAATTTCAAGCAATCATTATATCGAGTTCCCGCACAATATCAAACAACTGTACAATATCAGACTCCACAATACAACATTAATCAACGCATCCAAAATCGCATATCAGCAATTGCAGCAACATACATATCAACCTCAGCAAGTCAATCAGCCATATCAAGTTCCTCAGCAACAAGCCGCAACTCAACAACAAAACCAGCGACCTCGTCCGAGTGAACCTTTGCCAGTTTCTCAAGCAGAAGTATTCAAATACTTGGCCAAGAAAGGTTTGCTGAAGCCAATTCCAGCTCGACAATTCTCTCCTCCATTTCCAAAATGGTACGATATGAATGCATATTGTGAATTCCATAGTGGCATCCAAGGCCACTCAACTGACAACTGCTTTGTTCTCCGAAATAAAATATATGAACTGTTGGAAACTGGAAAGATAAAAATTGACCTAGTGGACACGACACCGAAGGCTACTGCAAACAATGCTGCTTCTACTAGTACTCCTGACGGAGGGATTAATGACATCAATACAAGTTTGTTCTAAGATGTCTGACTATCTTGATTTGTTTCTTTTCAATAAAGTCATGCTAGGACTAAAGTTTGGTCTGTTACTGGTCATTATATATATTTGAATTCTCCTTTTATTACATCTTATCATTTTAATGAACTCTTATTGGGAGTGCAATTTGGAATGGGTTTTCTTTACTTATAAAGTTGTTTTATTTCACTGCTTACCATGTGTCACGACCCACGACCCGGGGCCGCGACAGAATTAACACCAAATCACACAAAATGCTGAAGCTTTTGAATCTTTTTAAAATGTGCGATTAGAAAACTCGTAAACATGACGAGTACTGAAAATTAAAAACTTTAAAACCCGTTGAGCCGTGATCCGGACTTCTGGCTTGAGCGAGATTCCGTGGGGAGGACGGTTCTTACCACTACCCATCTCAGCTTGCCTAAGATTCTAACGCATCAATCTTCCCCATTGATGCCCAAGAATTCAAGACAATCTAAGGTCCGTACCAAATAACGAATTAAAATGATACATTTGAAAACCTTTTCAAAAAAATCGGCTCAACTTACATTTGTCCAAAAGATTCGGAAATATCTAAACTCTTAAGGCATCTTAATCAATAAAGTCGTCGGAATCAAAATCGAAAGCATAACAACTCTAAAGGGTCAATTTCACCTAATTTTGCCCATTCAAGAGTTGTAACAGACATCTTAACCACATATTAAAGGACACGCACTTGCCAAAACTTTTAAAACAAGGTTTGGACTTCAAAAACACCGTTTACGCAATCAAATACCAATACGCATGAAATGTGGTAAATACTTCAAATACTCAACTTTCAAATAAACAATTCCAAGTATTAAACTTAATACATTAGGAATTCGACATGAAAAGTTGACACAAATATTCACAAAAGGAAACATGTGTGTTAGTACTTCATTTAACAAATCTAATCTTTTATAAAACAACGTGTACTAATACATATCTATATACATATTCAAGGCTACAAGCTAACTGCTATGCTTAGGCTCACCAAAATACCTTAAGCCAAAATGTAATCCCAAGCTCACTCGCTGCCTATACGCTTTCCGACGGATCCTTCCCGCTCGCGCAACATCTGGAGAAAAGGGATAAACAACAGCGTAAAGTCTAGAAAGACTTAAGTAGCCGGAAGTTGTGTTCCCTAACAAACACTATCGAGGCACCCACAAAACAAAACAAACAACATATATATATATATCTATCACAACAAGATATATATAACAAAATATAAGCATGCCATTCGCATCATCAATCATGTCGATCAATACAAACATAGTAACAACACGCTACAACAAATATAAAATAAATCGTCCTACATTATGTCATTGGTGTCCGGGGATTCTGTTAGCGTGATAACTACCGAGCACTAACCCAAATGTTAGTCCGCTCAACACTGTCGGCACCGGGACAACTCAACGAGGTTACACCGCTCTCAAACCCTCGAGGACGACACCAGCTTTAGTTTACACCCCTTCCCAACCCAAAATCCAATAATCCAATAATCCAATAATCAAATAATCCACCCGACTCAAATTTAGGTAATGGGACAACTCAGAGAGGTTACACCGTCCACACACACAGGACGACACCAATTCTGGTCTACACCCCAATACCAATGTCATCGTCAATAAGCCCCTATAGCGCGCACTTCAAAGGCACCATAACCTCCAACAAGGTCGATCCCACAGCGTCATGTAGGAGCTACTCAGTCGCTCTGCACCTCCGGACGGCGCAACCCTGAGCCTCGCACTCCGCAGTGCCCACCTGGCCAGTGGTGGGACCACTATACCTGCTGGTTTAACTCAAGTCCATGTTGGGATTTTTAAACCGGGTATCGCTAGAGCACCAACTCACATACTCACAAATCAGTCTATCACGAGTATCGCAAAGGTCATTAGCTCATATACTAACTCTAGTATCGCAAAAGCTAACACCCACATACCCAGCAAGATAGAACAAGCAAGCCACGTAGGGCCATAAAACATTGACTTCTACCATCATGTATAGCAAGGCATCAACCAACATACAAAAAGGATAAAGAATCCATCATAGTGGTTAATCATATAACACATCAAAACATCTACCAATGTATATCTAGAGTGAATAACTCACATACATCGCAAGGTAGATCAATATAAACATGTTGTATTACAATTCAAATTCCTCAGTGAATATCTCTAAAGGCAACGTACATCGATACTCATGCGGGCATACATATCCGTAACATGCCATCCATACATCACATAGCATTCGCAAACATCGCCAAAAGCATAAGCTAGCAGAAAGCCCTAAATGCTCGTCCTGGCGGACAACAACACATATAACATGCCAATCACACAACATACATCATATCAAGACATCCAACATGATTCACAAGCACATTCTATAACATATTTCACATAAACATGTTATACAACATTTTAGATTATAAATCGCATAACAAACTATCTCAATCCATGATAGAATCGTACAAACATGTTATCAAACAAAGGTGCGAACCACTCACCTTATACCCTAACCGGAGACGGCCGACGGCGGCGGCGATAACAACAGTCACGCGACGGAGGAGATCGGAGATGACCAGCGCACTCAGGGTCCCGGGGAGGCGGCGGCAACTCGCGGCGGCGGCGGCCGGAACAGCAGCGACGGTGGCCGGAATTCACAACAGAGAAGAGAGAGAGATCCGGCGCATTGTGTCCCCAATCGGCGACGAGGAAAACCATTAACGGCCAAGACGACGATGGCGAGGTTGCGGACGGCGGCGACGAGACGTGGCGACGGCCGAACGGGGGAGCAGGCGCGGCTAGGGTTTCGCGGCCAGAGGTTACGGGCGAAATCGAGAGACGAGACGACAGGGAGGAGGCGATGGTGGCGACGGCGAGCCGGGGACAACGCCGGCAGGTCGGGCGGTGCGGCGGTCGGCGGTCACGACGGAGTCGAGCTAGAGAGAGACGCGAGAGGGCGAGAGGGAGAGAGAGCACGTGAGAGAGGGGCTCGAGCCAAATAACCTGGCTCTCCCGGGCTGAGCTCGGTGGGCCGAGCCAAACAGGCTCGGTCGGCCGGGCTCGGACCAATTTGGCCCAAAACTGGCCCAAAATCAAATCAAGTCTAAAACCATCCAAATACAAATCGAGCACCCAAAAATTCAAATTAAACTCTCGATCAAGCATAATTAACCGGATAATAACAAATCTAAATTTCCGGAACCTCACATCCCTCCCCACTTAAGGGATTTGGTCCTCCAAATCTGAAAGAACTAGGGGCACAAGAAAACGAAGCCGATAGCTAACGAACCCAAAACGTAGGTATTGTACCCTAATACAACTGGAGCATTCAAAACTCGATTTCACGCCAGAAATCACCGAAAATTTCGGCAGAGTCTCCCCTGTATTTTCTAGGGTCCCAAAACCTGCTTTACAATTCTAACGAGCTACACGCTCACAAACATCCCCAAAAGAAAGAAAAATGAGCCACACGCCCAACAATACATAAACAAAGGGCTACCTGCCCACCAAAACAGAAATAAAGGGCTACCTGCCCACCAAAGAAGGGATAAACTCACCTCAAATTAGGTTTCTATCCCAAAACGAGCCGAAGTGTTCTCCTAAACACCTGCTCCAAACAAAAACTCAGAAACAATTATCTGAATCAAGCAAATATCTTAGGAATGCATTAAAACAATCCAAACAAACTCGAAAACAAAACAATGCACTCAGAACACGATATCTACAACATAGTAGCGTAAAATTTATCGTCTAAGCGCATCGATGACATCAAAACAAACATAACGTCGTATAAACGCGGTAACTGCTCTGATAAAGTTAACCCATCACTGTATTACTCGTCTGCTCGGGCACTCTGAAACTAGCTGTCACAAGAATTCTCAAACCGAATCCACACCTTTGAATACTGTCATACCGATCTGCCCTCGGAACTAAGACATCAATGCACCACTGGATCACATATCTCGAATCTCACAATATGACGGCGCCTATCAGCGTGTGACTCCTGGTGAAGAATACTCTATCCCTAGTCCTGGACACGCCACCCTAATCCACTAGTCAGCCTCCTCAACAATACCGTACCCATAGCACCTGTAGCCCTCGTCTAATCCTGACAAGGTAACACGACATCACCGACCATCCGGGCCTCGCTCGATGCTAACACCGCTATCGCTATGGTACTATTGTTGTAGGCATCCCAACTAGGATAAATGGTCGTATCGACTACTGGTCTACCGCTCGAGTCCCACACGTAGGCCCGTAATACAACCTCGAAGGTCACGCCAACCACTGATACCCAATATTGTTCGTGGTCTCGTACGCTGCGCAAGACGTCAAGTCTAAGCCCAACTATCTCTGGAACTATCTGAAAAACTGGGAGCAATACCAAAATCTCAGTACATCAACACATCAAGTAATCTGACGATCTCCATAGGCAAATAACCAGCCAATCCCTGCAGTAATGACCCACCATCAGGAACAGATCCCACGATCTTCGTCAAAAGGTCAAAAGAATATGAAAGTACCATTTCCACTCGAAAACCTCAGCAAACTTCACTAACACTCTGTACACTGTATCACTTTGATCAAAGAACATACCTCTGCAATCCTCAACACTCAACGATGCAATATCTGAAATCACGGTCACAAAGTGTCTCAGTCTCTAGAAACACTTCGCACTAATCACTCTAGAAACACTTCCTATGTGAGCTCAGTCACCTGACTAGCCATCCACGTGAAGTCAACAAAAACATCGGTCGTAACCTGCCAAACCTCAAGCCGAAACAAAACCAATGGGTCTAACACGACTGAGTCCAAGGATAACATCAATCCTTACTCTAGTCCTCACTCAACCACCAACACCCAAGTCCAACGACTACTCTAGGTGTCAAACTAACGGCACGTAGCCATGCTAGACAACTGAGCAATAACCCATCCACAAGAACAAAGTACGGGGTCTAAATAAATGAATCAACAACAATGATAACAAAATCAAGCAATGCCGAAACTAATCAAAATTGATACCAATGTAACGCATCTATCACTTACCCAAAAGTTGCATCTGTGGTTGTCACTACTGCTGCGACGCTTGATACGGACAATGTTTCTTGAAGTGTCCCATCTCATGGCAAAAGAAACACCCGATGTATTCTCGCTTCTTCTTGCTGCCCTCCCCACTTAGAGTGGTTCGGGTATCTCGGAACTCATCCACTTTCCTTTCACTTGGCAACACTTTACCCTTGCCCTTCTTATCAGTCTGTGGCTTCTCTGCTTGCAATCGAATCATATCTGTCTCGATGTTCTAAGCTTTAATCAATGTTTGATACACAGTCGGAAATTCATCTCCCCCCATGTAATGCCCCGGGTTTCGGTGCGATCGGCTGGGCGAATGCACGAAACCGCGCGGACTGCGCAGGTTTCGGTCGACCGGAAGGTAAGTACCGGTCGACCGGAAATATGGATTTGGGCGCGTATTGGGCCAAAATTTGGGCTGCGCGCGGGATTAAATGGATTTATCCCATACCTCTTAGATAGAGGGGGCTGTTTGGGTTTATTTGTGTGGGAGGCCTTGCCTTGGCACCTCTCATGGGGATCCCTCTTTTCAGGTCGGAGAAAAGGATCCGGCCGTGTGGTACGGCCGGGGCGTGGGGACGGGGCCCGGGGCGGGGAGCGGGACGCGACAGAAATAGTATCAGAGCAACCCCGGTCACGGATACGGGTGGGTGCGTAGGCCCAGGGACCCGCGGAAAGGCCAAGAAGGCTGCGGTAGGGGCATGGTGCGCAACTTGCGATCCGTGTGACTGGGGAGAGACTGGGCACGCACGTCCGTCCGTAACCTGTCCCGTAGACGGGGACGTCGTATCCTAAGGTGTGGGGGGAGTAATGCCCCGGGTTTCGGTGCGATCGGCTGGCGCGAATGCACGAAACCGCGCGGAAAGGTAAGTACCGGTCGACCGGAAATATGGATTTGGGCGCGTATTGGGCCAAAATTTGGGCTGCACGCGGGATTAAATGGATTTATCCCATACCTCTTAAATAGAGGGGGATGTTTGGGTTTATTTGTGTGGGAGGCCTTGCCTTGGCACCTCTCATGGGGATCCCTCTTTTCGGGTCGAAGAAAAGTGTGACGCCCCGTTTCCGGGGGTCGGAAT
>MJHO01000629.1:21252-34809 GCA_002076135.1 Xerophyta viscosa | reverse complement strand
CGACACACGCACACACGTGTCTAGAAGTTTCTAACCGAGAACTTCCACCCGACACGTAACCAAGCATGCATCAAACAAGACGAAAACAAAGAAACGGAAATTACGGACCTCACAATATATGTGGTCCCTTGTTTGTGATGTGTGCTCGTGAAGCATTTAGTTGGGATTGCAACGGCGCCGTTCACTGAGTTGGTTTGACTCATGCTCTTCTCTTCCTCTTTTTTACAGATCCCGGTAGTCACGGAAATGCACCGGCAGAGGGTGCTTAGGCTGCTAGTGTGAGCTAAGGGGGGGATCCTTAGCTATAGTATTTTGAGGTATAGGTTCTGAGGTTAAGTGTTGGTTATAAACACTTAGAAAATCCATATTTTTGTATACCTAGTTGTATAGGTGGATAGTTGTATAAAAGTGTAGAAAGGAAGTACTAACACACATGTTTATGTTTGAGCATGTTTAGAATCATGTATAGGGTGTTATACATGTTTCGGTTTTTTATTATAAGGGCAAATGTAGATTTTGGACCTTTATGTAAATATTTTTCCGTATTTTGGTATAAATACATTTCTTGGCTTAAAATAGGATTTTGAGATTCAAAAATTCGATTTGAAAACTTTAAGCATGTTTATTTATGTATGATGCAGGTGTGTGCATGATTGTTTCACATTTTGGTTCAAAAATGTGAATTTTAGGGGTATTACTAAATGCATTTCTGAAATCTATTTTTGCAGATTACTGACATTTCGGTCGACCGAAATGTGTAACGGTCGACCGATAATGCCCGTAAGGCTGAGAAACCTGTATTCTGGTTTTTCGGTCGTCCGGAACCCGAAATTGGTCGACCGAAAATATGCTCTGGAATAAGTTTTTGAAAATCGATTTAAATGATAATTACTTTGATTTTTAAGCCTTTGGGAGGATTGTTGGGACATATCTAAGGTATGTGACAATTCTCAAAGTTTTAGAAAAATATTATTTTCGTATTTTATATCGAAAATGGTTTTCGTACCGAGAAGGAGTTGTTATATCGAAAATGGTTTTCGTACCGACAATTCTCAAAGTTTTATGCTTATGTATCAATGAGGGAGATTGATGCAGTTGGATCACTAACAAACTATGAAGGGTTCATGTGGAGAGAACCGCCTCCCTCGCGGATGCTTGACACGTGCCCGATAGTTCTAGGCTCGGGCTCGGGGTCTCTTGGAGTTCTTATTTTAAAGAGGTTCGGAATGCTAATTGCATTTGGATTTGGAAAACATGCACGGTTTATTTCAAGCTTCCGCATATGTGTGTGTGGTTTTGCGTGGATACGCGGGGCGGTCCCGGGACACGGGGCGTCACATAGAACATCTTAGATAATTTTAAAATATTTTTATTTTCTCAAATAATGAAGGAAGCATCACAAAATATACTTGAAATATATTAAAATTCTACCATGACTCCTAAGAACATCTCAGCATAATCCAGAGCACTCCAGAATACCCCAAATTTTTCTACAAATTTTAGAGCATATTTAGGTAATTTTTAACGTGTTTCGAATAAATTAAATCAGGAAAAATCAGGAAAAATGCCAAAAATTACGAAAAAATTATAGTTCACTCAAAAACAAAAGAGGGTTGTTTTACGAATTTAAGAATATTTTTAGATAATTTTTAAATATTTTTATTTTCTCAAATAATGAAGAAAGCATAACAAAATATATTCGAAATATATTGAAACTCCACGATGACTTTTAAGAACACCCCAAAATATCCCTACACAACCCAGAACACCCCAATTTTTTCTACAAATTCAGAATATTTTTGGGTAATTTTTAATGTGTTTCGAGTAAATTAAATCATAACAAAATAAAAAAAATGAAAAAATATCTATAATAACCCTCTTTTGTTTCCTATTGAACTGTGATATTTTTATAATTTTTGGCATTTTTGTTGATTTTTTATGATTTAATTTACTCGAAATACATTAAAAATTGCCTAAATATGTCAGAAAAATATGAGGTGTTCTGGAATGTTCTGGAATATTAGGAGTCGTGGTGGAGTTTTAATATATTTCGAGTATATTTTGTGATGCTTCCTTCATTATTTTAGAAAACGAAAATATTTAAAAATTACCTAAAGATGTTCTAAATTCGCAAAAAAATATCTATAATAACTATTTTTTAATTTCCGAGTGAACTGTAATTTTTTTGCAATTTTTAACATATTTTTTATTTTTTATGATTTAATTTAAAGCTTAAATTTATATTATTGGAGGAAAGAGAAACAAGAGAGGAAGAGAATTTTTTTTGGCTGAAAACTGCTACCAAAGGAAGGGAGAGATATCAGAGCACGTGGTAATGATGGAACTTTCACTGCTCAAATTTGAAATAAGGCAGATGCCCGCTCAAATTTAAAATTTGAATGACATAAATAACACAGACTTTTTGTTGAAAAAGGGGGAAAATAAAAATAACTCTCGCCAGCTCTCTCTCCAACTACACTCGCCGCCTCTGCTCTCCCTTAATATGTCTTCGTCGATGCCCTAGAGGATCACCAGAGATGTCCTGGATGAGCTTCCATGATTTCCACAATTGCTCCACTGTAGATCACCTCCAATTTCAGTTCCAATCGCCGCCGGATGGTCGCCGAACTCCCTCTATGACGATCGCTGCTTCTTGCCTCATCGAGGCATGATCTCTCACTCTTCTCTTTTCTCTTGACCTCTCTTGTGTCAATATTAAGTCTGCTCTATTTCCCTCGATTTCCTGCAGAGAAAATGAAGCTCATTGGAGGGGATGAAGGTTTTCTCACCGTGGATGATTCGGTAAAGTCCCAACTCGAAAAGTAGTATTTGTTATTCTGCTCTGAAATATTAATTAGCATATTTTGTAATTGAAATAGGTCTCTAGTATTGCTTTAGTTACCATATCTAGTATGTTGGGTTTGGTTAAAATCATATTGATATTTTATGCTTACATTATGTTTGTTGAAATGGTTGTTAGAAATTTAAACAATTTCAATGGTGAATTCTCATTCTGGGAAAGCTTATTCATAAAAGAGTTATTTTAATAATTAGAACTTTGGATGAATGGTATTTGCTATTTATGATTTTATATTTTATTTGATTTATAATAGTATTGCTCAGACCTTAAAAGATAGTAGGGTTTATAAGTTATTGATTAGTGATTAGTGGTACTTACAAGGACTTTATAGTTAGAAAGTTAAATCTATAAGATACAAGCTTTTAAATTATTAATTATCTCCGTTCTTAATCAAATATGTGTGAGCTTTTGAAGTTCTTATTCTAGTGATCTCTTTCTGATCTTTGCGGTAATTTCTCGAAAGCAAATATTTTATTTCATATATTAGTTAAAATCCATATGAATTTGCTAAGGATCACATCAAACTCGTTCGATGTGGTACTTATTGTGGGTGCACACATTTTTTGTATTGCAGGTATATACAACGAAGGTCTATAGGATTAAGATTTTGCGGTACTTGAAGTTGGTTTATAAATATTATGACAGTCATTTTTTATAATTTTTTGTTGTAACCTAAAGCTAGTTCTCATGTATAGGTGGTTTATGTACATACAAAGAGAAATATTCAAGTATATTTTGTAAACTTGACAATGTATATTTAGTTTTGTATATGTTTATGAAATTTAATGTGTTTTAAGCATTTAACTTGACTCTGTGTGTGTGTGTGTGTGTGTGTGTATATAGATAAAAAATAATTGGCTTTTAAAATTTTTTAAAGCCAATTTTAGATATCCTTTCCAGTAAATTGAGGTAAATCTAATGTTGACTGCTAATAGCTATAGAGGTTAACATAAGTTGGCTTTAAAAAAACTCTTTTTTTTTTGAAGCCAATTGATAGGGCTTTTAATGCAATTTGCAGCCAACAATATTTTGGCTTCAGATAATTTTAAAGGCTAAACAAATTTGGTTTTTAATATGTGTTTTATAGAAGCCGATATTCTATGGCCTTTAAAACGTCTTGAAGCCGATATTATGTTAGCTATAGATGGTTTTAAAGGCTAAATGAAGTTGGTATCTAAAAACCGATATTATGTTAGCTATAGATGGTTTTAAAGGCTAAATGAAGTTGGTATCTAAAAATCAAAATTTTTAGAAGCTAATTATTGTTGGCTTCTAAATTTTTAGAAGTCGATTAATTTAGCTTTTGAAAGGTGGTTTTTTGAAGCCAACTAATCATTTGGCCTCGCGGAGCTTTAGTAGCGAACTTCAGAAAGCCAACCCCGAGGCCTACTTTTTTGGCCTCTGCTAGTTTTTAGAAGCCAAAAATTAAATTTTAAAGGCCGATTTAGTTGGCTTTTAAAGGTGTTTTCTCTTGTAGTGATCAACGCTTTCTTATCCCTAAAATACGTTCCCGTGCGAAACGCTTTTTGGATCCCATGCAAGCCTCAGTATCATGCATCCAGCAACTGTAGGAGCATTTTATTCAATTTGCTCTCCAACAAAGTTGAGTGTATGACAAAGGTACAATATGAGAGTTGTGTGAACCTATAAAATGCTGGTATACCAATTATGTCGTATGGGTGATATGCCATTATATCTGGTACGTTTGGCATGGCGGATCCAGCAAAATTGGACTTGCTTCACAGTATTCTTGATTACCTGCCTCAAATTGATGAGGACATACATCATCTCCGCCATCCTCCTCGTCGTCATCAGACGATTCTTCATCGGAAATGTTTTCATGTGCATTTTCATAAGGATCTTCATAGTTATCTATGTAATCCTCGAATTGAAAAAAAAAGGATTACATATAGGATCCGTCGCTGAATGTATAGGTTGTTGTCCTCGCGCATGGACTGGCAACTACATTATCATTAGGTTCACTTGGACCGACATTATCATCGTCAGCCTGCGATGGATTGTCTAACAGTTCCAAATACAAATATAGATATTCAGTGTCCACGGAAAATCCGTTGAGACTTTCCATATCAGCTTCGCAATCAATAGGTATATAACATATATAACAAATCCATCACGTGATAACATTGGATACCTATGAGATATTGTGATGCATCAACATGAAATTTTCTAAATAACTTTATGACTAGATATGTGTATGTGCAGTTCGATGGTATTGTTACAACACCGACAGGCTGACGATCATAAGAAACACCATTTGGACCTTTCACTACATTGCCATTCATGTAACAAATAAATTGGCATTGCGTTATCTATCAACATCCAATATAACATATTACAAACATATAGTAGTACAAGATAGTGTTAATCTATATTTTTCGTATTACACTACGATTATGCACGTAATTATAGAATATTTATAAAATATAGATATAAAGTATACAATGTACTATTTACCGTATAAATATATGACAACATATGTAATTCTATTGATATATATTATGATTAATCTACATTTGTCGTATTACACTAATATATGATAATACATTATGTATAAATATATCACAATATATGTAATTACACTATGATTAATCTACATTTTTCATGTTAGACTACGATTATGCACGTAATTCTATTGATATACTTATACGTATACGTATTCGCATACTGTATAAGTATTTGATAATATATTATCTACCGTATAAATTTACACTATATTTATACAATAATATATTATTTATGGATATTTGTTCGAGTAATTTACTATTAATATACGTATTCATGTACTGTATAAATACCATATTTATACAAATATATACAAAAATTTATAAAATTTTCACAAACTATTCTAACAATATACACAAATGTATATCTACAATTATAATTTTAACCATAAGTATACACAAGTCTAGATCTATAATTTAATACAAAATGTATAAATTACGTACACATACCATATCTTTTATAGATCTTGGTCGAAATTAGTAGATATACGCAATTTTAACTTAGATCTACGAAACTTTAACAAGATATTATGATTTCGGATGAGAAATTTTCAAAATGGGAGAAGAAGCGACGGAGATGGAAATAAAGGAGGAGAGGAAATGAGCTGCGGGCCACGCTCAGGTTAAGGAGAAACTCACGCTCAGGTTAAGTAGAAATACCAAACGCCACTTACAATGGTGTTTGGAAAGCAAGTTAGACTGGTGGTAGCTGTCGACTGTCGCCAGTGTAACTGGCGTGTTTTTGCCACGCAAGCATGGCCAGGCTCGTCATGCTAAGATAGAACGTTGTCGTCTGTTTAATTGGCGGCAGCATTTTATTTTTGTAAATTTTTGCTAAAAGATTTTAAAAATATAACTTTTATTTACATTAATTTCTACAAAGACAATCCCCTGATAGTCGTATCGTTAGCGTTTTACGTTCACTCCGCTAGGATGGCCGATGTGATGTCGTTAAGCTGATGTGGCACTTTCATATTGATTTTTCAATGAATTTTTACATTTTAAACTTTCTTTTCTGCCCTGTGAAGGGCCAAAAAGTCTTTTAGTTTTGTCATGTAAGTCATATTTCTTTCTTCCCCCTTGCGGCTAACCGTCGAGCAAGCCACCGTCGTCGTTGCTGGAAGAGTAAGACGTCGATAACTCCGTCTAGAAAAACAGGAGGAGGAAGCCCACCGTAGTCGTCGTCCCCGGAAGTGGAAGAGCCGATAATTCTGTGTAGAAAAAGAGGAGAAGCAAGCTGCCGTCGTCGTCGTCGGATAGAAAGCCGACATCTTCTTCTACCTTTTTGGTGGAAAAAGGTGCACAACTTCGTGCAACCAACTACACGGCGCACCATATGACCCTTCGAGGGCAGTGACCAGCCAGTATACTTTGCGGTCAGGGGTAATGCACCGGCATTGACATCTCGGCGCTGCCAGGGAGGAGAAGGCCATCACAGGCCTAGTTGAGGTTGACGAAGCCATCGCTATATTGGTCCTGATATCCGGCAGCTGATATGATCAACGCCGAATTCTTTTTCGTCTTCTTCATAAAATGACTTCTTGATTCATCACCGTATTGTACAATTAATTCAGTTTGTTTCTAACTTTGGGAGATTAAAAAGGCTGTATTTCCCATTTGAGACATTTTGTCAAACATTAGTGTATGAATTTTCAATAATCCAAACCAGTTACAATCCAGTAACCCAAACCAACAATTCAGTAATTCAATACATATTATGAATGTAACATATTCAGTAATCCAAACCAGTTATAATTCAAATACATCACAAGTATTACTAACATATGTATTTGCTAAGAAAAGATTTCCTCATCACTAAGATGAGAAGAAGATGAACAAGAAACATGCAGAGAGCCTCTATCGGCGCCTCTTCCTCACGCTTTGCTTGACGTTCAATGGGTTTAAACCAACGAGGTCACTATCAGCACTGCGCTAGTCATCACCGTGCTGCGACCTGTTCATCTCCGCCGCGGCATATCTGCCTGAGGACGGCTCTTCACCGGGTTGCAAACAAAAAAAAAATTAAAAATAAAAAAAAAAAAAAAAAAGTTAGAGAGAGAGAGAGAAGAGAGAGAAATTGAGAGATAAAAAGATTATAATGGTATACTCCCTACGAATCGAGAAAAAAAAAAGATTTAATAAAAAAAACACTTCAGATTATAATGGTTGTTTCGGCAATTTATCAGATGTAAATAAAAAAAACTAATAGCAAGCTTATCGCAAACGATTTTTTATAGGGCAAGAGCATAACGAGGACTTTGAAATATTACGAATATAGTGGTACAGATAGACAAAGTTCACGGAATTAAAAATAATTTTAGTCTAATAAAAACTTTACAACTTTCATATTATATGAGGTTACAGATGGCATCAAATAATAATGAGACTAATTCATCTAAGAGAGAAGATTAATATTTATACATGTATGTTTATATATTTTTTATTTTGTTTAAGAAAATTTCTAAACATTTTGGTGGTGGAGTGAGTTAAGTGGCACATTAATCGTCCAATAATTGGCGCTCTCCTCATTATCTTCAAAATAAAAAGAACAATGAAATAACTATATTATCATGAATCTAGGAAGAACCAACATGGATTAAAAAATTTAAAGGACAAGAAAATAACTATAATATCTTGGAAGAACAAATATGGACATGTGTATGGAAATATGACACAACAAGAATACGGGATACGACAATTTTGTAAAAGATAAGACACAAACTAAAATCCATACATTATAAAATATTTAACATTCTTGAGAAAGTTTGAATAGTAAGAATATAATATATCAAAGACAAAAAATTATGATATTGCAGTACATAACTATATTATATGACTTACTATGATATACTACCAGCAGTATATAATATTTCACTTATAAAAAAAAATTAGATTTTTTAATAAAAAATAATTCAAACACGCATGTAAGATACTCTTGTTTGGCATGTCCGACACGCATATCCAAAACTTCTTCTATTTTAAATGTTTTAGACACTTCTTCAGCATATCTAATACATAGGCCGGATTCATAACGACGTGTCTATTCTGAATATAGTACGAACAATAGACAGAGAAAAATGTAGTCTGGTCACAAATCACCACAAAATGAGCTGCCTGTAACTAGATCTGGCAAACAGGTCGGGACGACCAGACCCACCCACAGGTTAGGGGTTATGGATCACACTGGTACAGGCCGATGGGTACATGAAGTTAGACGGGTTACAATATTGGCACCCCTACACTGCAGGTATCCGACTCAAATTCAGCCCAATAACAAATAAATGTCCACAATTACAATTACAATTAAGATCAAACATAAAAATAACAAAATTAACCCAAAAATAAGCAAAATTAACCCATATTCAACCTAAAACTAAAAATATACCCAAAAAAAAGTCAACATCAAGCACAAAAAGTTGAAAATTGAAACACTAGCCTAACAATCACAATTACCATCAAGATCACAAGATTCATAAGACAATAAGTAAACAACAAGCCTTTAACAGTCAGTCTAATGTCGATTAAAACAAAATTATGTAGAAACTTGAAACAGCAAAAATGAAACCAAGCAAAAATATTAGTTGATTGCAGCAAAAAAAAAAAAAAAAAAAAAAAAACCTGAAAAAACTAAAACAACCTATAACTTGGTAAAGTTAGTTGATTCTCTTAGTGATTTGATGAACTCACCAATTATCTTTTCTATTGTAGTGACAGCATCAACATCCTCGAGTTCATTTTCTACATTTACAAAAACCAAATGTGTTGTGTTAGCAAGGTATTAATCAAACTAAAATATTGATTTCAACTGCACAAGAAGAAAACAAAAGAAAAAAAAAATATTACCATTTATTTCAAAACCATGTAACCAATTGCGAGTACATAAAACATTCCACATTTTCTGGTCTGAGTGAGCTACGAAGGCTTATAAGCACATTGCTTCCAATACTAAAGATTGACTCATGTGCTACTGTTATAATTGGAATACTCATAATATTACTACGGAAAGAATAGGATACTAGCCGAATTATTATCCCAATATTCTAGAATGTCCACATCAACCTGTTTGTATTTCCGCTCCTCCAAGATTATTTGTATTTCCGCTCCTCCAAGATCCAACTATGAGTAGGAGAATTAAGTTCACCGTCGTAATCATCAATACCCCTGCAAAAATTTTTTGAGCATTAATACAGCTAATAAATACAAATATGAGATATAAAAGTTTAAGAAGTAAATATAAATCCCTTACATAGAGTCCGACTCCATTAAATTTCCGCATGCATAATTGTTTATAACCAACGTAGTCGTAGTTTGGAAAGACACTTGTTTCACATTATTCTTGAAAAAATATTTCTTTTCCGCTCACATATTGAACAATCACCCTTTTTGTAACAAATCTCAATAACAGATAATGTATGCCGAGGTCACAAACTACAATAACTAATATGACCGTGTATGAATCCTTTTGGAGTTTTTCCTTCCTAGATTCAACAATGCCTCTAACTACCATTTCATCATCTGCACTTTCCTCAATGAGGTGTAATTGTATCTTCCATATATTTTGAAATACAAATTTGCAATCGGATATTTGGAACCTGAAAAGCGAGTTGTAATTTCGGCAAATGGTTTTAAAAGCTTACATATTTTCTCAAACTCTAGCCCATTCATCATGGTCTAGGCAAAGTCTATAACCTACACCATAACCACCATAGAGTAAGAACACACAATGATAGGACTGCTAGGCTTCTATCTACACGAATCTCAAAGAACCATAGTAGTTCACATTTCACAAAATAAAGAATATGCAGAATTCACAATGTCCATGCACAAGTTTCAGCAAGGAACTACGAAACATACAAGCACCAACAAGTTGCAATGGATTGGTTCCCTTGGCTACTTAATGTAATTCCAACATTCATTAGTGGGCAACATAAAACTGTATAGATAGTTGCCATCTGCATAATTGATGCTTTTCTTGCCGCTCTTTCAGACTGAAAAGATTTTCAAAGCATTTGTTAAGGGTTTTAAAATACTGAAGCTTAGAGTTTAGCATGAAGACAAAACTAAGAAGTTACTAACATGAATTAAGGAGACTTGGAAGAGGTTAAATGTTATATGAGAAGGGTAGATGCTCTACCTCGAGAAACCTAACCCTCAGCTTCAAATCTTGTGCCTCAAGTTATTTCACAAACTCCTCAATTCGCTGAATTCTGTAGGGGATTGAAATAGTGAAATTTCTTGCTTAAAGGATCATTAAAACTGACACAATCTAAACTGTAAAAATGGTAAGAGACAGTGCTGCTGTCGGTCCAAGGCAGCTAATAAAATAAAAGGGGGTTAAAATCATCCAATTCAAAAATAGATGGCAACCCTTTGTTCCCTCAAAGAATCGGATTTTCCAATGAAATCTGAATATAAAAACAAAGCAAACAAAAGAAAAAATCTGAAAGTGAACTAAATCCTTGAATTTAACAACTACATGGAGAAAGAAAAGACAATTCCCATTTCAATATCTCTATTGCTTTTGAAATTGTTTTTAGTTGCAGTTGAGTGGTTCCAGAAGTTCCATATCGTAGCACTTCATTCAGATCAATGAGGTCACGATTGTTGCAGCTTTTCTACCGCTTGGATCCAAGTAGCATGGTTGTACGTGCCAAATGGCACATGCTTACAAATTGCATGATATGTATGAAAAACCTAATATTTCTTTTACTTTTGAAAAAAAAAATGTGTACCTACGGTCGGCATGGTCAGCAATAAAAACCTTGCCAAAATAGGGGAATTCACCGAATGGATTTCATTTGAAGTCAAGAGTTCAGTTTTAGATAATTCCCTTGATATTCTATCTTTAATTTCGTTATTTTTGGCGACGATTCTTCTTTCTGTAGTGCACTATAGCTCTACATCATTTCAGGCTATCTACGTCCTTAATAAATAAGATACAAGCAAACTGCAGTTTCTTTAAAAAGTGTGAATATGTAGGTTTCCGGGGCTGCGGAAAAAATAGACGCACGCAACGGAAGCAAAAAATAAAATTCCCGGAATACCTAGATGCCTCGGTGATCAGCATTAGGTTGCTAGATTGACTTTTAAATTTTTTTTTTAAAGATGCATCCTATGCATATTCAAATTACACAATCCCACGCATAATTTCACATAATCATTATTATACTAAAATTAGCGTGAGTTTAGTTTTATACCAATCAGAGGCGTAGAGACTCCTCTGTTTTTTGATGCAGTTAGCCGCACTGACGTCCGGCCTCTAACGGTGATCCACGCAAGGACAATAATCCCAAAATACCAGTCACGAACCTTTTGTACTCTTCTTCCTTGAGCAACTGTAGCGTCGGTATGCCGCTACCGGTCTTTCCTTTACTGCAGATCGCTTTTCCGACGAGTTAATTAGCCTTGCCGACGATCTGAAGGGAGAAGTTGCTCTAGGTGCGTTGATCACGAAGCAACCCGAAAAGCGGCAGGGCACATTCGGCTTCTAGGGCACATTCCCATCAGAATAGAGATAGATCAACAAAAAGAATTAATCTTGGACCTCAGATAAACGTCCAAATCCTATTAGAGATGGAGTTCTCATTTACTTGACTGCTTAGTGGTGGTTGCCCTTAAGTTCTTTGACGTAAACACACTAGGTTCAGTGGTCAATAGGGACATAGCATGGAAGGAACACTAGAGGCAGGTCTGAGTCTGAGTGCTTTCAGGATCAGTCGGATGATACTATTACGCATAGTACCAAAGGGCTTGCAGGCTTTAACCACTTAGCTGGTGGCTATCTATCGTACTGCATTTATCTTTACAAATATTACTTTAGCATTTATAAGATTCCTGATGGAACTTTGTCAAAAGAGTGTTTTTTTAGCATGACCATTACATATTAGAACAGTATGCTGTTATGACTACGACTAAACTAGAATTAACTAAAGAAATAATCTTCCAAAAACCTTAAAGTGTCCTAGTATATCCATATATACACTTGGCCTTAAAGTAATATTACTTTCCTAAGATAAAAAATCCTCTAAATCTACTAGATCTTTTCTTTCTTATTATTCTCCTATAAATCAGCAAACAAATAAGGAAATCTCTGCAGGCTCTTTAAGCATCCAGCCCTTTGACTCTTTCTTTGCAACACTTGTATACTTTCAAGGTCTTCTCATTCCAGTCTGGGCCTTGCCCATGCTGCTCAGGCCTGTTGATTGCTACTTCTGTTGTTGATGAGCCACCAGATCCAGATACTGCCATATTCATTTAATTCCCCTCCCCATGGGACAAGAACTCGTCCTCAAGTAGATACCTTTGTTGGAAGTTGCGGCGTCTTCCCAAGAAGCGTTGGAGTCGGTCATCCCCTCCCAGGCTACCAATACTTCCATGCAGTGCGACGAAGCCGAATCACTCTGGAGGAGAGTATACAGGCTGGCTGTGGCTGGAGGCACCTTGCATCCCCGAACGTGGGCAGTGGCGAGAAGTCCGTCAAGCAAAGCTGTGAGGCATCATGTAACTGGGAGGCGTGGAACACGTCATGTAACCGAAAGGAGGGAGGGAGTTGTAGGCGACAGGCGAACTTACTGATCCTAGCCAATATTGTAAATGGCCCTTAGAAACGATGGTGGAGCTTGTGGTTGCGCCTCCCTGTAATTGATGCTTGTCTTTATGGTAGTAATTTAAGCAGCACCTTGTCCCCTTCTTTGAACTCTTTGTCTCTATGTCCCTGATCATAGAGCTGTTTCATGTGGTTTTGCGCTTGCAACAAGTGATATCGCAAATCCCTTAGGAAACCGTTGTCACAAGGTTACACTTTGGTCTTGGCCTTGTGCGGCAATTTAGCAACTCTCCCTTAGCAATGCTTTAAGTCGCCAAGCGCAGCCTCCCCAATATGGCCTATGCGCTAGCTAATAGAATGGAGAGGTAGTGAGTACAAGAGCACTTGTGTAAACTCTTGAATGCTTTCCTCAAGACTTGGATGGACTCCCGTGGATGGTTACAAATAAAGAAGGGGCCCACTATTTATAGAACCCTGATCCAGGAGGATCTTGGGTCAAGAAAGACAAAGTGGACATGACTTGGGTGCATGGCAAGGCATGGCCAAGGTGCTGCCAAGGCGCGGCATGGGCGAGGCATAGGCGCGGCAAAGGTGCAGCCAAGGTTCTGCCAAGGCGCGGCATGGGCGCG
>MJHO01000629.1:0-20012 GCA_002076135.1 Xerophyta viscosa | reverse complement strand
AGATAAAGGATGCTTGCAGGATTGTCAGCTTCAATCCGCAGTTTGCAAGTAATTTTACTCAGTTTGATAGACTTCGTCAAGAACTCCTAACTAGCTCCTTCAATTCCTAATCCTTCTACTTTTCGTATGCATTGCTGGATATCAACGACTGTATGTTACACTTTCATAAAAAACAGTTTCTTGAAGCACCTCCTATCTGATTGGTGGAATTTGTTAAATTCCTACTGTTTCTCTGATGTTAGAGGGAAGAATATTATTGATATGTGTTTATACTGTAGTATCTTAAATGCACAAAATAACTTAGGAGGATGCCATATCTATGCTACTAATAGTATCATGTCAGAATAATTTTAAAGTAAACTTTTGTATACGGCTCTCTTTATCTTCAAGTTTGGTTATTTTATACAAAATTTTGTTGAGGTTTTCATTGCGGACTTCATTTTTCCTTAGTACATACTAAAAATTCATATCCATTTTCGTACTTTATCAAGACAGGTGTATGGTACACGAACCAACTACATACATAGAATTTGTGATATGATTCCTTGTTTTTGTAAGAGATTCTACTATTACGTTTCTTATCAAACAGGTTAATCATAACTTATGAAACGAGTTACGTTCTAAAAAACATTGGCTGTCTATTTCTGAATGTCAAGGTATATGCTAAATTATTAGGATTGCATTGTCATTCTTCAAGAACCATATGTGATTGCTTACAGTATGTGTTTTCTGTTTAGGTAAGGAGGAGGGATCTGTGGACAGCAATTGAAGCTTGCAACTTGCCCCCCAATGAGTTGGCTTCCAAGGGCTTTGGTATCCTTCCGCTAAGTAACTTTTTTCCGTTAAATGGGAGAATGGAGTGTGGGACTTTCAATTGCGTTGTTCTCAAAACTTTAACAGTAGGGTGTGGAGACAAACACGTGATTATTTCAGGTGGATAGTGTGCATCCCAAGCAACACCCAACTTTCTGCAGGTAAAAGTATTTCTTATAACGGAAATGTTCTACTGAATTCCTAGAGTTTTGTTAGTTTTAGATGTATCAAATTTGGTCGACTTTTTTGTAATTAAAGGGCAATGTGGTAGTTCATATTATTCTGTAGATTGCTTTGGAATTCTGGTTTAACATTCGACCCAAACACTTAGATTATGCATGATTTTGAAACATGCAGAAGCAATATTAGTCTATAATATTGTCATCCCTAGATTGGTCTATGATCTTCGTAACATCTCTTTGCTTGTTGTCTTACTCTTGATCTTTGTGGAACAGTTTCCTATCTAAATGAAAAATTAGCTTGATTCTAGAAGAATTAATCCCCTTCGTAATTATGTCTTGAGTTCTCCAAGTGTATTTTTATGAAGAGGGTAAAGTACAGATTTGGCCTTCAAGTGCCCTCCAAAGTGCAATTTAGCCCCTCAGATGTGCAAACTGGAAACCGGTCGCTCAATTGGACATCAATGGGTAACTTAGTACGCCAACGATGTAGAAAGAGAAATTTCAGTACCTTCAAGTAAACACCAATGTGCACCACGGAGTTCCTTCCAGCAAGAGAGATAGTTATCATGGTAGTCACTTATTAACATTGCAACTTTTTTTTTAAAATATATATTCTGAAACCGTATATTTTTTCTCACTAATATGGTGTTAATGTGGCAAATGAAAAAAACCATTGGCTGAAGGAGAGGGAATAATTAGAGTACGTGTGTATTTGAGAGACTAAATTGCTCGTTATGCACATCAAGGGTTGAATTGCACTTTGTTGTCTATTTAACGGCCAAACCTACATTAACCCTTTTATGAAAGTTTTGGTCCTATAGAAAAATACTATAGATTTATGAGTCTTAAATGTACTTAAATGGAAGCTGTAATATTTGGTTCCTTCAAAAATCTTTATAGAATCAAGAGTGGATTTGTTTGTGTAGAATGAAGTGAGGAGTAAGAAATTTAGGACTTTTTTGGTTTATTTGGTAGATTGAGAGTGGGTTGAGTAAAGCAATATTATTTTTTTGCTTTTTCTTTTTCTTTAAAAAACCTAAGGATGTATCATTATTTCTGTAAACATTATCCAAATTTGGACCGCATTGGCACTGTTATGTTGACTTACTGCAGACCATGGCACTGGAGGCGTCTCTTGCAAGAGCGCAACTATGGTGCTTTTTGAGAACTTTGAAACTACTTTATGTGAGCTTAGAATCTGCTTTATGCGATTCTAAGATCTGATATTCATCATTACATGACCAGAAGGTAGCCCTTGAGATTAGATGGTGATCTTAATTCCAATTTTAAATTATCTATCTAGTCATTTGGGTCTAAGCACAGAATCAGCTGTTGACTCGCATGTTGGAGCTTCTAATGGATCATTGCAGTCCAAGCTTTTCTTCTTTGTAGCGACCGCAATTGTGAAGCTTGCAACTTGCCACCATGAGTTACTTCCATGGGCTCATGTATCCTTAGCTAAGGTATTCAGGTTTCTTTTATTTTATTTTATTTTGTTTTGTTTTAAATTTTTTGGTTGATAATGAGAATGCTATTTAGCAAAGTCATTGTTTTAGTTTTATATGACTAGTATAATGGAGTGTGGGTCATGGGGGTTGTTCTGAAAACTTGGACAGTAGGGTGTGGAGATGAGCTTGTGACTATTTGGGTGTGTTTTAATGAACTAGCCAATTTGTTTATCTATTCTGGCGTCTAAAACTTGAAATGCAAGAGTTCAAGATGTGACGCCCCGTACCCCGGGGGTCACGGAAACAAGGTGGGAATTTTTTTTTTTGAAAGAAGAACCTGAGACACCAAGACGTTATTGAGCTAGTACTTCCAATTCTCAATAGTACAATAAATTTTACAAATTTAGTAAATTATACAGCGGAAGATAAAAAAGTTTATATTTTCAACCAAAACTATCTTCCTGAACCCCGTGCTCGCTCTACGATCGTCGACCAAGATCCTGCAGAAACTGAGGGGAAGCGGAGGGGTGAGTATATAACCAATATACTCAGTGAGTGACCCATCCCTGGCGAGGCAACCACCAGAGCTGCGGCCACACACCAAAACACTTACAACAGGTAAGCACTCGCATGCGAATGATTTCCATACGAGAAGTAATAGAAGTTCCGAATATATTGCTATTCCTATATGCCAATGCAATATGACCACGCACATCATAGGTCAGGCACAAAGTTGTATTCTAATCATCTTCTAGCAACAGGATGACATACACACGTACACAACATGGCTGGAGTAAACATCTCACTACGAGCATGATTTCACAAATCCATGAATGCACGGCAAACAACATGATATAGCATGCTTCACATAAACATAATCTTGTCAATGCACATCAGCAACAATACAGTATTGCCACCAATAGTGGACTTCCCAAAACCGATAACCATCACCCAAAACGCATAACATACTCATTATGTTGTTCCAAAAAGGACGCAACGATAAACTAGATCCATACGCTATCAGATTATGCCAATCTGTTTTAAGTTAGCGTGATCTATTTTACCCATCGCGATAGGTTCCTTTATTTCGTCCAGTTTTAGGTGAAGCGCGCCACTGGCGGCCACTGGACTTCCCGGGCACTAAACCCAACCCGGGCAAGCCCCACCGCCCACCAATCATCACCAAGGTCTTGGCCATAGCACCGGTAGTTCGCGTGCCCAACACCCAATAACGACGGAGGCGACCCATTTCGCGACACGGGGGCTACTCGGATCTTTTTCGCTATACGCAACCGAGCCTCGCACTCACGGTTCACCGAGGCAACGGTGAATAACCGCT
Source organism: Xerophyta viscosa (assembly GCA_002076135.1). NCBI lineage: Eukaryota > Viridiplantae > Streptophyta > Magnoliopsida > Pandanales > Velloziaceae > Xerophyta > Xerophyta viscosa. Next base: position 16,230 of record MJHO01000629.1, on the reverse strand, counting down.
CGCCGGCTCCCCATAGAGGCGATCCGAACAGCTTATACCCGTGTTGGTTTCTAACCTTCACATCACTAGTGTCCCGACTCCCGGCTCGCGGCCCCACGGATCCTCGCGGCCCTTACGGATCGGACAGGGATAGAGGCTCCGAGCACACATATAAGGGTGCCAATTTTAAGTTGTCTTTAACACCAACTACTTCTGTTCGAACTACCTAGTCCTCTTAGACTTGGGGTCGCCTCACCCCGAGATGTTACTTTTCCTCGAAGGGCCATTTCCCAATCTCTGACTAGTAGACAACTGTCGAGTATAACCTTTATTAAGGCACATGCAAACGAGTGTCCCTAGAGTTCAGCTACTCTATCTACTCGCAAGCAATACAAAGTCGCATCGTTAAATGAAATCAAAGCAAACACTAATCTCAAGTTCGCATTAGAACTAACATGATTTGCATATCCATTTCATAACTATAAGCATGCCAATAGCATAATTTAACAACCAAGCTCATAAGCATATTCTCAATCAACGTAATCGCATACAAGGGATATAACCCTAACATAGCATATTAATCAACCAATAACATGCTACAAAATCTAATCATATAAGGAAATCATGCTATCACACACAAGCATTGATTACACATTCGGTGGCTTACCACTCCACAATTTACAGATAACGTAATGCAATCAAGTGTTAACATATAACACAAATCTTTACACCTACCATTTGTATGCATCAAATCAATCAACTAAAATGCATCGTAAGGTAGATGAAATCCAGACACATATCATTCAAGTACTCGGGTCGGATCATCAACCAGCAAGCACAATACACACAAGCACTCCGACAACAATATCGTTTCAGGTTAACACCTAGGGAGTCGTTTTCCACGCAGGCAATTCACCATCGTAATATGTTCGTCCATACAACATACTTGCAAAGTATTCTAACATTCCAATAATGCACACACGGACTATTGTTCACAAGCATGATATGGCAACGTCTTACTATCGCAATTTATACTCGCATGGAATCGCTCTAATTGAGTCGACAAGTAAGCGTCACACGAAACATGTTCATTTACATACAGGGTGCATACACATGAGGATGTCCAAACACGTATCACAAAGCTCAACCCTATTACCCATGCATACCATATATCTCAAACACCACTTTAGCATTTAATGTTCAATGCCCATAACATCTACATGCACTCTAGCTAAATCCGTTCCGCACACTATCCCACTGGTATTTACAGTCTAGGGAAGAACGCGAACTTCCACTACCGAGTGCCCAACACACAAAATCATGCTATCGAATAATGGTCACAAGACAAACAATATAGCTAGCATGATTATTACTATTATCTAGTATGAAAATTCAATCGTCGAATACATGTTATCACAGCCTAGGAGTCACATGTTATTTTCAAATAAATCCAAGCGTACGTTTCTAGTGATTATTCATCATCTAGAACATGCCTATCGACACAATAAATAATCATGCCGGACTGTATCTAAACATCTACTACATCAAGCATATAGTCCTAGCATGATTTCTAACAAAAATTCTAACAACCGAGTGAGACCGCAGGGGCATCACCTTAACCCGAAGTAAACCTTCTAGGGTTTACCGATCGGCGCCAACATAGCAAGCTTTCCGAATAACGTCCCACGAACGAATCCTCGATGTGTCGAGACGCAAGCCGCGGTATAGTTGAGTTCGCCGGAGACGCGTACGGCGGCGGCTAACAGAGGCGGCGCGAACTGGACCCAGCTGCAGCCAGAGACGGCGAAGGTGACGAAGAACGCGACGAAGATGTCGGTGACGGCGGAGAGGCGGCAGCCGGCGGCGGCGACGGTCGGACGAAGTAGAGCCGAGAGGAAGACGTCGAGATCCGGACGATCGGCGGCTCAATCGGCGGCGGTGAGGTTCGACGGCGGCTCAAGCGACGTCAGGAAGCAACGGCGGACGACGGCGAGCGGCGAGGACACCGGATTCAACGGCGGCGAGAATTAGGGTTCGGCGTCCGAAGTCGAATGCGCGAGCGCGAGGGAGAGAAACGCTGCGCCAGAGAGAGAGAAGGCAGCGTCGGCGAGGTGCACGCCGGCGCGAGGCGAACGGTGGTCGGGCGGCGCGGCGAAGTCGACGCAGGCGACGGGCGAACGGAGCGGACGCGAGAGAGCGAGGGAACGAGAGAGAGACGCGGGCGAGAGAGAGTGAGCGCGGGTCGGGGCTGGGTGCAGCGGGCGCGACTGGGCGAGCCCTTATGGCTCGTCCGTCCGATTGGGCTCGACTGGGCGAGCCCACGTGGCTCGGTCGCCGGTCCCAACTCGATTCGGGCCCCAAATTGGCCCAAACGCACCAAATCCAGAATACAAGCCAATCAAATGCAAATCAAGCACGCCAACAGTCAATTAGACCTCTCGATCGAAGGTAATTAACCCGAAAATAAATTCGATTCTAACTAACTCGAACCAGTTGGACCTCACATCAAATATGGTCTTTCACATTCCATTTTTTATTCTCAGTGAACAGCAAGGTAATTTTTAACAAAAGTTCTTTCTAAAAAGTCTATTTTTAGTAGCATGCAAGAGTTCAAAGATGGTATCCCTTCCAGCGTCTAGTGCAGCCCGTCTGTATTCGTTGACCTCCAGTGGTTTCCTACTCTTGCTACTATGTTTGTCAGGATTATGTGATGTGCAACTTTTGTATTTAAAGTTTTTTTTTAAACAAATACTAAGTTTTTTTTTAAACAAATACTAAGTTTTTTTTTAAACAAATACTTCTAACTAGGCATTTTGAGGCTGCATAGTCATAGTTGATTTAAAAATTAATGCGCTAAACCGTTAAGACTTTGGAGCCTCAAAATACCTATTTACCAGTATTTTTCGGCAGAACTTTGAATTTTAAGAAAAATAGCATTTATCTGATAAAATTTATAACTTTTGTATTCAAGGTTTCCAAAAAATATTTCTAAATAGATGTTGTGGGGTGTCAAAACTAACGGATAGTAAACGAGGGGTTTTTGTGACTTGCAAAACGATACAGGGCTGATATGTAACTCTCCTGTAGAAATTTATTTCCATTGGGGAAAGCAAAAGGAACCTGTTTGTTTTCTCCTCAGTATTTGCTTAGCTAGTAAACTTTGTCAATAGATGTGAATTGGAGTCCTATTTATATTGCATAAAAAATAATAGTGATTGACTGGTGCAATGTAGGATCATGTGCAAGATGACCTGTGTCTAGGACATGATGGGATTTGTACAGAATATAATTTTATGTCGTCTTTTTTTTTTTGTTTATCTTATATACAAATTGGTGACATCAGAAGTACCTTCCCAGTTTTGTCACAGTAAATTAATTATTTTAAGAAATTTAAGAGTACGTGTTGTTGCTATCTTGTACCTATTTGTTGCAGACTATTCTTCACTTTTTCCTAATATTGGGGAAGTAGTTCTTTATGATGATTCAAGTTTAGTAACCCTCTCAAGATCATGCTTTTATAGTATGTTCTATCTAATCTTGAATTGAGCATGAATAGCTAAGCTTGTTTTCACATTATTTTTACTTTTGGCACTTTGTGGAGAATTGAGAGGATCTCTCAGCGATCGATTTTCTAACTAGGAACATTGGATGGTTTAATGGCCACAGGTAGGCTGAGCATTACCCGAAGTTACCCGAAAAACCGACCTGAACAAAGCCAATATATCGGGTTGGGTTCGGGTCGAGTTCAGTTTGGGTAGACATTTTAACTGTTCGGGGTCTGAATAATTCAGTTCGGGTTCATCAATTACAACTCGGGTCGGGTCAGGTCGAACCCGAATTATCCGCTGCTTATGTACCCATGCCGTAAATCTCATTCGCGTGTCCAACCCAACAACCCTAAAATTAGATGCAGCGGATCCCCAAATTTCTGAATTTCATTTCCTCTTCATTCGCGTGTCCAACCAAACAACCCTAAAATTAGATTCGGCAGAACCCAAATTTCTGAATTTTAGTTTTCATCGTCATCATCATCATCTTCTTCTTACTGGTTAAGCTTTCAGCAGTGAAGAAGATGAAGACAAAAAAATGGGTGAGAGCTCAGTGTTGCGACTTGTGAGGTGGGGTTGAAGAAAGGGAGGTGACGGCGGAGGAAGATGAGAAGCTCCTAGCTTATATTAAAGCTACTGGAGAAGGATCATGGAGATCATTATCCAAAAATGCTGGTAATTTAATTACTTTTCCTTGGCGGCTTTAAGATGAAAGTTTTCTCTAACTACTGTAAGCTCTGTATTTTGCAGCATTTTGTTGTTAAAGCTTCAACGGTTAACAGTGATAAGCTCTTTGTGTGCATTCATTTTATTTATTTTTTTAAAATTTCTCGTCTTTTTTCGTGTTTTTTGAAAGGTTACAGAATGCGTTCTTGTCTACAACATTTTGATCCATTTTTTTGCTCGTCTTGATTTTATTTGCTGCTTTGATCTTGATTTTGATGTTTATTGGATGTCAACTTAAACTGATCCAAATCACAATTACTTTAAATAACACCACTTATTGTACTGTTTTTCTTGTCGGTTTGGGTATAAAGTTATTCAGTTCAGGTCGGCCTTAGAAATTCGGGTCGGTTCAGTTCGGCTCGGGTTGACCGGAATTCAGCCCTAGCCACAGGGACTTGAACAGGGGTAATCATGCAGATGTTGGGCAAGGAGGATTCGCAACGTTTACATTTCGACATTCCTATATAGGAGAGTGAATAAAGTAGAAAGAGCGAATTAGGGTATGTTTTTGGATGGGAGGCGAGGAGCCATGAACATGCAAACTTTTGTTGAGGAGTGATTGTTCTTAGTTTCCTACCATTTTAAGATTAATTCACGCCACTTGGGCTTTCATAGCTTAGCTTTATCAAGAAATCATGTGGTATACCTAATTGCTCGTATGCCTTTTAAACATGGGTGCTCTCCCTTGCAAGTGTGACATAAGGGGCAGTGTTGCTAGAACGTTAAAAAGATTTAATTATCACAAGAAGGTTTTTCTCCTGAGTACATATCACAAGCAGGTGTATGGCTCACGAACCGAACTACATACATAGAATTTGTGATAGATTCCTTGTGTCTTAAGAAGATTCTACTGTTAAATGAACTAGCCAATTTGTTTGTCTATATTCTGGCGTTGCCAACTTGAAATGCAGGAGGATTAAATATTACACCTTAGCGAACAGGAAGGTAATGTTTAAGATAAGTTCTTTCTAGGAAGTCTTTAGTTTTAGTAGCGTATGCAATTGTTTTTAAGTTAATGTTGAGAACGTCATTTGGCCTATAATGATGAGAAGAACATCATTAGACCTGGCATCTTTTACTGCAAGGATAACAATTTATGAATTATGATAGAGATATACTTGTTTCCGGTTTTGTTGGTGAATTATTACAGGTTGAGCAACTTCTCTTCGTTCATGTTCATCTGTGGGATGTTATATACTTATCATGCTATTCTATGTGGTATAGACCAGGATCTTAAATGCAAGCGGCACGTGCCGGAGCCGCCGGACTCTGGTATGGGGTCAGGTGCCAAGCATGCGGGTTTTTTTTTTTTTTGGGAAACAATCTTATATTTGGAGGCGTATTGTAGTCGTTTTGACAAATTTCGGTTTAACACCTCAAACCCAAGGTTTAGGCATTTTCTCAAACCATAGTTTTACGTGGTGCGCTAGTGCACTGGTTTTCTCGAACCAGTTGAGTGCTGGTTGGGGTGTACTCTATCTAGTGCCCGTGTGTGGGTTCGAATCCTCGCAAAGACAGTACAGAAGCACAAATACGCCATTTAACGGGGTAAGCGTGCGTACAGGAGACCTCCCCTGGAGCCTGGATAAGCACAGCCCAAAAGAAAGGCTGGTGCCGGGACACATCCTAGGTTCGCTTTTGTAGTTTTACATGGTGATTGGCATAGTCTGTGCCGAGCTGCACGTGCCTATTTCGTCAGTTATCGGCATGTCATTTCAATTTTTAAAATAATTTTTATATTTTATATTTTACTTGTAAAAAATAACAAAATAAATATATGTTGGCTTGGTTGGCACCGCACCATCACGCTCGGCATATGTCGGGATTTTTGGTTTACGGAAACTTAGCTCGGCACTGAAAAAAACCTTGTCTCAAACTAGTTCGTAGGATTTAAACTCAGAGAAAGCTAGATCCTACATTCCGGTTTTGGACATATTGCTGTCTTTTTATGCAAACTTAATAGAATTAATTAAAAATAGGCTGTTCAAAGCGCCACGAAGAGTGATTTAGTGAAACATTGCTGTCTTTCTATAAGATTATACATGTCAGATGCTTGATCTTTTTATTCAGTTCTATCAAATTTTGCATTAAGAGTAATAACATGTGGAAGGGCTGAAATAAATGGTATATTTGACTTATGCTAAACCTAAGATCGACTGTCAGGAAGTGACTAAAATCTAAGGGGCTTTGGGTATTTTCCTTAGTGTGTATTTCTGCTCTATCAGTAGGCTGAGTTCATCTTTTCTTTTCCTCTTTCTTTCTTAATTCTAAGCTGATGTTATTGTTTCTAATAATGTCTTTGAATGTGACGCAAACTCGACCATATATCTTATTGTTCTTTTGGTGCCTCTGTTGCAGTTCTTTCCTTTGCTGTTAAAGCTGATTTCATGGTATGGTCAGAAGTATGCTCACAAATTCTCAGTTCTGAATGTGAATATTTATTATTTATTCCTTTTATTTTTGTAGATTACAAGCTGTGAGCAAGGGAAAGTTCTGTTGGTGTTTGCTAAAGAAACTTTTTTTTGGGAGACAACAGCTTTCGTATTTATTGGTAACAATGGAAATTCTACTCGGCAACATATTCTGAAATTCTAAATGGTTACTTGGGTTAATATATTACTTCTTTAATATAATTGTCAATTTTTCTTCAGTTGTTGATCAATCAATTGCGGTCACCACGGAGAGGGAGTGGGACTTCCACCTCCCCGCTTCTTCCATCAACGCCCCGCGACTCCTCCGCCTCCGAGTCGCCGATCGTTACGTCCTCCTATCCATAATAACCCTAAGTCCAATTTCGTTTCTCTGTTATTTCTTTCCTGTTTGATACTTTTATATACCACATAATTGAGTCTTAAGCTTAATCTCTTCTGCCTTGATTTTGATTTCCTTGAATAGGTGCCGAAGATATATGAGATGTGCAAGGGGGCAGTGGGAGATGGTGGCGTGTGCATAGCCTCAGATCAACAACCTCTTCCAGCATCTACTGCAGCCCTTCCGCAATTCCAGATCTCCAGTGGCTTCCTAGTATTGGTATTATTAAGTTTTTCAAGATTCGTGCTGTAAATGTTTTCTTTTTCGTTTTCTTTTTTTTTTGAGATTACCAAGGCATGGGGATTCTTGTGGCAATAACAAACGAAAAGAAATTGCGGAAATTACATATCAACTGATTTTCAAATTGTTTTAAAATCAGGCCCTCATTTAAATTCTTAATAAATTGGTCACTCTCTATCAATTCACGTCACTGGTATTTTCACTACTTTATAAGCATTTTCTTTGGAGAAATTTTGAAATAGAAAAGAATCGACGTGATATGCAACTTTTGTATTTAAAGTTTTATCAAACAAATGCTTCTAAGTAGGGGTTTTTGAGGCTCCAAAGTCTTAGTTGCTTTAAAATTTAATGCGCTAACCCGCTAAGACTTTGGAGCCTCAAAATACCTATTACAAGTTTTTTCAGATGAACTTTGAATTTAAGAGAAGTAGATTGTTTTGATCTAATCTATGACTTTTGTACATATTACAAAAGTTAACTGATAGTAAACAAGGCGTGTGAAAAATAACAGATAGTAAACGAGGGGTTTATTTGTAACTTGCAAATCGATGGAAGGGCTGCTTTTCTAACTCTCCCAAGAATTTATTTCCATTGGGGAAAGCAAAAGGACCTGTTTGTTTTTTCTCCTTGGTTATCTTGCTTAGCTACTAAACTTTGTCATAGATGGGTGAATTGGTGTCCTATTTATATTGCATAAAAAATAATAGTGATTGACTAGTGCAATGTAGGAACCTGTGCAAGATGACTTGTGTCTAGGAGATGATAGGATTTGTACAGAATGTAGTTTTGGGTCTTCGTACTGCAGCGTCTTCTGCAGCCCTCCCGCAATCCTAGACCTCTACGCATTTCTATTTTTTTTCTTTTTTTTAAAACCTAAGGATGTATCATTTTTTCTGTAAACCTCTATCCAAATTTAGACAGCATTGGCACTACTTATGGTTGCTTACTGCAGCCCATGGCTCTGGAGGCGTCTCTTGCAAGACCACAATTATGGTGCTTTTTTGAGAACTTAGAAACTGCTTTATGTTAGCTTACAATCTTCTTTATGCGAATCTATGATCTGATATGCATCTCTATATGACCAGAAGGTAGTTGTTGAGATTAGATGGTTATCTTAATTCTAATTTTCATTTTCCTATCTAGTTGTTTGGATCTATGCTCGTAATCAGCTGTTGACTCGAATTTTGGAGCTTCTAATGGATCATTGCAGTGCAAGCTTTTCTTCTTTGTAGCAACAGCAATTGTGAAGCTTGAAACTTGCCACCATGAATTGCTTCCATGGGCTCGGGTATTCTTAGCTAGCTATTCTTGTTCTTTTTCTTTTTTTAAAAAAAAAAATTTGGTTAATAATGTGAAAGCCATTTAGCAAAGTCATTGTTTTAGTTTTATATGACTAGTATAATGGAGTGTGGGTCAGGTTGGTTGTTCTCAAAACTTGGACAGTAGGGTGTGGAGATAACCTCGTGACTTTTTAAGGTTGCCAAATGAACCATCCAATTTGTTTGTCTTTTCTGGGGTCTCAAACTTGAAATGCAAGAGGTTCAAATATGGTCTCTCACATTCCATTTTTTATTCTCAGTGAACAGAAAGGTGATTTTAGAGAAAAGTTCTTTCTAGAAAGTCTATTTTTAGTAGCATGCAATTGTTGTTAAGATAACATCATTGGACTATATTGGTGAGAAGAACATCTTTAGACCCAGTGTCTTTTTTCTGCAAGGATAACAATTTATGAATTATTATAGATATACGCGTTTCCCTTTTTATTTTTGCTTGTGTAATATCATCCGAAGTTCTTATAGTTGTTTTATTTTGGAATTCCAATATTCGGCGCCATTTTTTGTGAGACTTTGAACGACAGTGAAGAGGAAAATAATTCCAGGGCGTCGTATCTCCTAGCTTGTAAATTTTTTGATAAATCATGAACATTCTTTTCATGTCTACTTGCTCAATATAGTGGATTCTTTCATTGTTATGATTGTTGTTGAAGCAGTGAATAGATTTGGTTGGTTAGATTGGTGTCTGTTTATGAATCTTCTTATTTGTATCTGAATTAAGTTGCCATTAAGGAGCCTGAAGTTCTCGATTTGAACCACCATTATTTGCCCCTTGCTTGCAAATCATCTTGTTAGGCTACACCGATAGGGGTGCAGAGTACAGGAGCCTAAGGCTCCCTTATGTTAAAGTGGACTGGCCTTATCCGCATATCTCACTGTGTTGTTGGCTGGGGAAGAGTGTGATCCGAGGTTGAAATGACCCGAAAGCTTAAAGTAGCCAGTAGAAGGTGGGAGGCTTCATTTTCCTTAGTAGATACTAGAATTTGATAGTTATTTTGGCAGTTTATCAAGACAAGTGTATGGCACATGAACCAATCACATACATAGAATCTGCGATTGATTATTTGATTCCTAAGGAGATTATACTTTTACCGTTCTTATCAAAGGTCAATCATAATTTTTTGGTAATTTATGTTCTTAAAAAACTCGTTGTTTATTTCACAAATATCAAGGTATATGCTAAACCGGAATGCATTGCCATTCTTCAATAACCTTCATTGATGCTTACAATTTGTGCTTTTCTATTCCAGGCGAGGAGGAGGATTTTAGGCTTCATGTTGGCTGGGTTTCAGAGGTGCCCTAACTGACGAAAGTACTAAGATCCGATAATTTAAAATGGATACTAATTGTTGTGTGCATTCCAAGCAACACCAAACTTTCTCAGGTAAAAGAATTTCTTATAACAAATATTCTACCGAATACCCAAAACTTTGTTATTATTAGATTTATCAAACTTCGTCGAATTTTTGGTAATCAAAGGGAAATATGGTAGTTCGTAATAATTGTGGTTGTGGAACTAGTTGGGCGTGCGACTAGGTTGGCACGTTGATTATGTGAATGGGATGCTATGTAGTAACAAAGTGGTCTAGACAGAAATGCACTTGAAAATGTCTTGTAAATGTACTCATATCTTGTAAATGTTTTTATAAATCATAAACATTCTTTTATGTACACTAGGCTCGGCTTGGCACACTAAAACTTGGTCCGAGGGGTATCTAAGATATGACTGGAATGATGGGGGTTAGGATGCCCTTACCTTTACCTGACTAGCTGAGGTATGTCGAAGCTGTTCTAAGGTTAGTGATCTTTAGTAATCACATTTACCGCATTTCTATTATGATAACTTGCACAAAGAACATGCACTCTTTGCATCCGAGGGCCATATCGACAATGTTAAAACATAAAACTTTTGTTCATTTCTCTATCAACTATTTCCATGCTAGAAATGCACAAAGCATCATCTACTTGAATTTGATGACTTCAAACAACACATCTACTAACATATGAATTGTAAGATTAGTGCAAATGTGGATGATTAGACACCAAATCTGGGAAAACATTTTTTCTCCAAGATGCTACACAACTCTAACGCAAAACCTTAACACCAACAAACAAAAAATATGGCTTAGGGTATGAAATACACACAGACGGACAAAAGAATCAATGACAACTCAAACAACACAACATGACCTGGAAGTCAATACCTGAACCAAACGAACTGCCTTGCATAATGCTTCATTTTTAAGATACTCTGTGTTAACATAGGTATGACATGGCAAGGATGATCTGAGGTTCGTTCTTGACTTCCTAAATTGAAGTTACAGGCATCTCATCTAGCGTTAAACAAAAAAGAAGGGAGATGCTGATTAGTCAGCGTATAAACATACTCGCATATATCTTTCAGATATGTTATTCAATATAATGTGACACAAAGCAAAGAGAAGACTATTAGTCAACAGTGAAAGGCACTCGTATGCTAGCTATCTTCTATCATGCAACATCAGTGTAATGTTAAGCATTGTAGTGTTCATGCTAGATAGTATGTTTCATCCTCAAGGAAAAAAACATGTTACGTTAGAACCAGAATATGTTTGATAAAAAATCCGGCTGTCAAAAGTATGTTAAATTGCTAGATTATTACTTGCAGAAAATATTGACTAGCGAGTTGCAAAGATCATAAGTGAAATATAATAATGGTTCATAGATCCATATGCTTGAAAGTCCGAAGAATTCTCATACTGCATAAATAAAAAAATATAACAAGGTAGCCGAGATACTCAGCACGTCATTGGGATGCACAGTGAACTGTTTATATGACCTGCATAAAGTCTAGAGCTATGCCTCTAATGGAGTGAACTGAAAGAATAAGATCTTTATACTTCACAACAGGTTGTTTTTACCATAGATTCATTTACAAATGCAAATATAGTGCAGCATGTCAATAACAGATCAATCAGGCATTCCTTATGGTAGGTGCAAAAAAGTTGGTTTTACCTAGAAGGCTTGAGGCGTCAGGTTAGACCCCATGTGCAGAGTTCATCTTATTGACGTGCAGGCAATGAGATTGTTAACAGTTGCAACGGACCCGAGAGAGCTTTTTAGACTGCAACTCAAGCAGGATCTGAAATGATATTGTCAGGAGACATCCTCCGCAGGTAATGCCTCATACCGTAATGACCATCTGGGAATATTGTGAAGGCAAGTGTGAAACATAGTTCGGGTCTATTACTAACTAATATCGGCATGGTCGGAACATGTAGCACATGCCAGGAGCTGAGGCTAGTAAACCTCTGCTTGGGTCGCCACATTAAACCTTGATTTGAGGTATGTCCAAGATTTGAGTTGTGATTTGACTGGAGGATGTAAAGTGGATTAGGATTGTGGTTATAAAAATGAATCTCGAAAAGCTTTAGCTGGATATAATTAGGTTACTGCATGATGGTTTAGTTTGCTTGAACTTTGTTCATGTTCTTCTTGTTAGTCTTTTTTTTTTTCTCAAGTGTGTTATTTGTGAAATTATGTTTCTAGGAAAGACTATAGACGCTTCCAGGATTGTCAGCTGCATTCTTTAAGTAGTCTTGCTCCCTATGACAGCTTCGTCAAGAACTCCTAACTGCTCCGTCATTTCCTATCCTTCTACTTTTCATATCCATGGCAAGTGTCAACGATTGTATGTTACACTTTCATAAAAAAAAAACATACTGTTGAATACCTCCTATATGATTGGTGGAATTTTTTAAATTCCACTGTTTCTATGACGTTAGAGGAAGATTGTTTTTTGATAAGTGTTTCTGCTGCAGTATGCATTACTTCTTGCTCCTTATTTTTAGGGGGCGCAAAGTTATTCCCTGAGAAGATCTTTCTTTTTTTTTTCATTAAAGGTTAGTATGTCCAAGTTCCTACCCTGGCATATATTCTCTACTAAATACAAGTTTGCGATCTCTTAAAGGTGCACAAAATAACTTAAATGAAGGATGTCTATATCTATGCTGTTAATATTTATCATGTCTTAGTAATTTTGAAAGTGAGACTGTTGTATAGTTCACTCCTTATCTCTTATCATCAAGTTTGGTTATTTTATACTCCGTATGTGTATCGAAGTTTTCATTATCAGACTTCATTTTTCCTTAGTACATACTAGAATTGTGATAGTTATTTTGGTACTTTGTCAAGGACAAGTGTATGCGGTACACGAACCAATCACATACAATAGAATTCGTTATTGATTGATTTGATTCTTAAGAAGATTCTACTGTTATCATTCGTATCAAAAAGTTAATCATAATTTTTCGGTACTTTATGTTCTCAATAAGCTGGCAGTCTATTTCACAAATGTCTAGATATTTGCTAAACAAGATTGCATTGTCATTCTTCAAAACCTTCTGTGATGATTATAATTTGTGCTCTTCGCTTCTAGGCGAGAAGGAGAGTTTTAGGCTTTGTGTTGGCTGCGTTTCAGAGGTGCCCTGATTTTATTAGAAGAACTATCCATGCTTTATCTGATAATGTAAAGTGGATACTTAAATTGTTGTGTGCATTTCAAGCGACACCAGACTTTGAGCAGGTAAAACAATTTCTTATAACAGAAATATTCTAGCGAATTCTGAGAGCTTTGTTAATTTTAGATTTATCAAATTTGGTCGAATGTTTTTAATCAAAGGGCAATGTGGTAGTTTATATTAGTCTGTAAATTGCGTGGGAATTCTGGTTTTACATTTGACCAAACACTCAGATTATGCATAATTTATATCATGTCGTAGATGTTTGCATATCTATCCTTAGGTTTTTCGCCTTTATTTCCAATGTTTCTTATGTCATTCTTTTGATTATCAATCCACTGTCTGTTTGTTGTAGAAACCCATCGTTGATGAGTTTGGTGAAGCTTATGAGAGCCCTTTAAATAAGCTAACCCATACTTCTCTAGGACAAGCTAATACGACATGGTTCGTGCTTTTGATGTTTGCACATTTTCTGCCTTTGGTGGTTCATGTCATTGATGTTTGCACATTTTCTTGAACGACGAGAATGGGTAAAACTAGAGTTCTCAAATAACGAAATGTAGGGCATAATTACATAACAGTAGCCTCATCCTTATAAGGAGATGTTTTGACTTTAAATAATGTTTTCCTATTCCTTTCCTAAGTAGTGCAATTGCAATAAGTCAACCAAGCTGGTAAGCTTTAGCAGTTTAACTTCATGCTGGTAACCGTATGTGCCAATTCTTTTTAACATTTTCTTTTGATTTTACGTCCCATTTTGTCCTTTCTCTTCTTGCCATTTTGTCATCAGATTTAATTGAATGCCCTTACTATGCAAAACAAGGAGTGGGGCCATGTATCTGCTTAGTGGAAATCCTGATTCTTGTGTGTCTTATTTGTCTTAGCGGTTATTTATAGTCCCATTTTGAAGGGCCCTTGTTGCATAATCAAGTGCAAATTTTAATTGGCAGCCTAATCAGAAAAGCTTTACGATCTTCTTCTGTCGGGATAGGGAGTTTGTGACTAGGTTCTAGACTGTGAAGTATCTTGCCATCCCTAGATTGGTCTCTGATCTTACTAACATCACTTTTTATTGTTGTCTTACCCTTGATCTTTGTATATAGTTTCCTAAGTGAAAATTAGCATGATCTAGAAGAGCAGATCCCCTTCATTTATGTCCTGAGTTCTCCAACATCTTTTTATGACAAGTGTAAAATACAGATTTGGTTTATTTGGAAGATTGAGTGAGTGTTGAGTAAGCTCTATTTTTTCTTCTATTTTTTAAACCTAAGGATGTATCTTTATTTCTATAAACGTATATCCAAATTTACAGAGAGTTGGCACTACTTATGTTGGCTTATCTGGGACCATGGAGCTGGAGGCGTCTCCTGCAAGACCACAGGTATGGAGCTTTTTGAGAGCTTCGAAGTTGCTCTTTGAGAACTCAGAAGTTGCTTTATGAGAATCTATCATCTAGATATACATCTCTATAAGACCAGATGGTAAGAAAGCTGAGTCATTATGGGTGGCTCTGCATTTATGGTCTGCTAGGGAAATGAAAGTGTAATCTTGTGGAAATCTAGACATGCAAGGCTATGTAAGTAGTAGAGAGCCTGCATATTAGTTTTATGGTGTGCATGTGGAAATGGTCGTTAATAGGCATTATTATATCATTGTGAAAAGTACATGTGGATTTTTGTGTTGCAGGTTAATGCAGGTGACTTTGGAAGCTTCTACATTGGATATTATGCTGGAAATTTGCCAAGCATGTGAACCTTCATGCCTAGAAGACCGTAATTCATAACTTGGTTGGGTATTTATATTTGTAAGTTGATGCATGTATGATAATGACTCCCTTGGTGCTGAACTATGCTTGCATGTTGCATTGTGATGTAGAACTTGCTTTATTTGAATAAGAAAGCAATGATTCATGACTTGGTTGAGTATTTGGGGGTGAACGTTAATGCATGTTATGGTATTGAGCTAGTTGACATTTTGCCTTTGCTTGTATGTTACATTGTGAAAGGTCATCGAAGTTTATCACCCGTTGTGGTGTGTGAATGAAAATACAACAACACTTCGTAGGAGAGGTTCTGCTACTATTTTAATGTGGTCACGCATGCCTTGCACGTCCCTTCTTGTCATGGGTAGCTAATCGGCTATAAAAAAATGGTTATGTGGTTGCGGTATGACGAGACGCATGGTTAAATGGTGCGAACAATGAATATAAGAATTTTATAAAGTGTCACATCGCATGTTACGTCCTGTGAGCGGGGTTGGTTCAAAGTAGCCATAGAAACGTTGATGAGATGTTCGTAATGGCACAAGGATAGAGTTTGTCGGAACCAGTAGGTGTCGGAGCCACCTAGTGGCCAAGGTAGTGAGCCACGGTGTTAGGCACCGTTTTGAAACACTCCACTATCACGGGCGGGAGTGGCTGCGATGACCTTAGGATGCCATTGTATGCTCCATCGTTACAATTGTGGTTGTGGAACTAGTTGGGCGTGCAACTAGGTTGGCACGTTGATTATGTGAATGGGATGCTTTGTAGTAACAAAGTGGTCTACACATAAATGCACTTGAAAATGTCTTGTAAATGTTTTGATAAATCATAAACATTCTTTTATGTACACTAGGCTCGGCTTCGCACACTAAAACTTGGTCCGAGGGGTATCTAAGATATGACTGGTGTAATGTCCCGAATTTTCGTAATATTGATATTTGTTTTAAATCGGATTTATTCGGAGTTTGATTTGGTTTTGTTACGAGAGATTTATTTGGTTTTCGGGTGTTTGACTTGTATTGAAATTGATTTGGGCTTGTTTGGTTTGATTTTGGTGCGTTTTGGGCTTAATTGGGCCCATCTGGGTTCGGACCCGGCCGACCGAGCCAAAGTGGCTCGGCCCGGCCGAGCCCGATTGACCCAGCGAGCCGTTTGGCTCGCCAGGTCGCCTGACCCGATCGCCAGGCGCCCGCTCCAGCTCTCTCTCGATCTGTCTCTCTCGCTCCCTCTCACGCGAACACCCCTCTCTCTCTCCCGCGATCCCGTTCGGCTTCGCGCATCGCCGATCGCCGCCGTCCGTGCGATCGCCGGTGCCGCCGTCGTCGCGACCC
>MJHO01000628.1:35018-55162 GCA_002076135.1 Xerophyta viscosa | reverse complement strand
CCACCTAAGAGCCTTGGCGGCTTGCTTCGAGGTTTGTGCATTGAAGTCATCCATCTTTAAATGAACATATTAACAAAGGAACCAAACCACAAGAAATAATTATTTCACGAATAAAATACATTATTTCAAAATATTAGAACTCAAAGTTAATATTACATGTCACAAGTTACAAACTAAGATTCAACTGTTACAGTGCATATCATGAACTCTCAAATGTTTAAGTAGTTCATAGAAAGTATTCATACATGAATGCAAATTGTGTTATACTCTATTAGCCCACATATCGGTAGCAATGCGATCACGTAACGCGACCCACTCCCTCGACTCATCCCTAGCATCCATCCTCGAGCGCGTTGGAGTATTATGTGTACCTTCCCATTCATCAATAGTAGGGATCAAGTGATCGCCACCGCTACTAATGATGTAGTTGTGAAGCACGCAACAAGCAAGCACAACATCAACTTGGGTTTTGAGGGGATGATATGGTCTTGAAATCAACATTTTAAATCTGTTCTTCAGGGCCCCAAACGCACGCTCAATTGTGCATTGCAATGAAGAATGTCTGTGATTGAACAACTCCTTAAGCATTTTTGAAGGGCGATCGGATCAGACCACTCCTTCAAATGGTAATCTCACACCTCGATAAGGGGAGATGAAACCCGAACGTGTTGAGGTATCCGCATTACTAGTTAGTACTTACCTAAACGATAAAACAATTATTTATCAATTAAACTTTAGCTTGGTAATATTTTAATCTAAAGTCGATAACTAGTGAAAAGATATAACCTTCAGGCACCCTAAGCCCATTCTCCCTCTCAACTGCATCACGCAGCACCAAAGCATCGTGGGCAGACCCTTCCCATCCAGCAAGGACATAGGTGAATCTCAAGTCGAAATCTACGGCTGCTAAGACATTCTGAGTTGGTACGCCCTTACGGCTGCGAAATCGTGCTACTATACTTGAAGGTACGTTTACAGGAATATGGGTACCATCAATGGCTCCAATACAATCCTATAGGTATAGTTACATCGTTAGATGAGTTATGTCTTTAGCTAATAAGTATAAGATAGATAGTGGAAAAAATAAATAACACACCTTGAAGTACGGCATGTATCTAGAACTTGAAGTTATCATTTGATGAGTGTTGGTGTTTGGTGGCCTCACGAATTCAGGACGGAGCTTTCCGAGGGCCCAAATGACATGTTTGAAGTACCTACTTACTGTCTCCCCAGAACGGATAAACATAAATCCTATTGTCCTATTTTCGTTGGTGGTGTCCAAACGGTGTGCAAAAACATTGCCAATTGCTCTTCCACGGTAAGATGGACCGTATCCCACATCAACTTCCTACTCCTTAGTAAATTGGATAGCAAGAAAAATGGTTCTTTCTTCATTCTTAGCATGTGCAAACAATAATTGTCGTCGCATTTGTAAAGACGGTTCAACATCTCATTTCTTTGACTCGATCTCCTT
The DNA here is from genome assembly GCA_002076135.1 of Xerophyta viscosa. Taxonomy (NCBI): domain Eukaryota; kingdom Viridiplantae; phylum Streptophyta; class Magnoliopsida; order Pandanales; family Velloziaceae; genus Xerophyta; species Xerophyta viscosa. The sequence continues at coordinate 53,688 of MJHO01000628.1, read as the reverse complement.
ATGTGGTTATATGGTTTAGGTAGGCGGTGTCTACCTTTATGCCTTATAATGAGAAGAAGCAAAGATTGTATTGCAAACAAAACAGTGACAACTACGGCCTTTCTTCTGTTCATAGTTTCGCGATGCACCTCATCCATTTTCCTAGATGTTGACCTACATTTATCATTAACTATAACAACATATTTAATCCAACACACAACACCTACACATCACTCAAAACATTGTATAGATCTGATAAAATGTGTAAAATGCATACCAGTAAAGAGTAAGCAACTCAACCAGATCTGAAAAATAGCTCAACCGGGTCAGAAAACACCTACAATATAGATCTCAATATGATCAGCAACTCAACCAGATCTAACAATACAGATTTGAAATCAGAAACAACAGATTTGAAAATAACATATCTCAAAAATAACAGATCTAAAAAGCAAGCATCTCCAAATATACAGATCCGAAAGCAGACATCTCAAAAAAATCTCAGATATGAAAGCAAGCACCTCAAAAATACAGATATGGAATCAGAGAGATTTAAAAACATAGATCTGACAAACACGGCACCGAGAAATTTTGAGAGCTTCGATTCTTAACTTACGAGAGCGTCGCTGCGAGATCGCAACAACAAGGGCTCCGCGAGAGGGACAATCGGACCCACCGCCGAAGACGGTGCTCTCACAAATCTTTGATCGGAGGGGATGATCGCTAGAGAGAGGGAGAGGAGCAGGCGATCGCCAACAACACTCGCGGAGGACCACAAGCGTGGAATCGAGAAGTTGCAACTACGGGCTTCCGCACGCGACCGCTTGATTTTCACGCGGAGTTGCAACTGCGGACTTTTTCATCGCAGATCGAACTGCGGCATGAACGGCCTGAACTGCAGCTGCTAAACTGCAGCAAATTCCAACCGCGGCGAACCAAACGCTGGATTTTCAACTCCAATTTTTCAACTGCTGCAGCAGACCCCAACTACGGGAAACTAAACAGCCCCTTATTACAAAATATGTTCGCCAAAATATCCAATATTATTGGCTTTTAGGGCATTTATTCTTTCAGCGACGTGCACCGTATCTGACCCAGATCCTTGGTGCTGCGGTACCTAAAGGGTTGTGTTGCGTTATAAAATATTAGAGGACTAACTTGTTTGGTAGTTTAGTCCACGCTGACTTAAGAAAGATAACGACATAACCGGATTGGGTTTGGGTGATCGATTACCTTACATTTTTATGATGTTGTTGATGTTTATTATATGCCAAGTATGTTTCTTGGTTATTGTTGATGACCCGTTGCTTGTTATTTTGTAGCCGATAGCTTATAGTTGTTAAGCTTGCTACTTGATTTGTGGATATATTATGCTAGTTATGCTTTATTCCCTATGGTTGGTTTTATTCGGATTTGACAAGCATGAATGATGTATGCGTTGAGGCATGTTGGCGTGTGAGTTATTTTTGGGTGCAAACTTGTATATGTATGCATGTATGCCCTAGTGTGAGGTATTCGAGTATGTATACGAGTTTGATATTGCACTTGTGCTTGCTTTTTGTGTTGTTTGTTTGGTGTGTGACTGCCGCCCTGGTCGTTGCCTTGCGGGTTTGCCGGGGTGGGTCACTCACTGAGTATATTTTATATACTCACGGTACTACTTTACCCGCAGGTTGTTGCGAGGACCGCCGACAATCGTAGAGCGAGATTCGGGGTTCAGAAGTTAGTTGGGGAAAATAAAGAAAATATAAAATATATTTTAGTTTTCCGCTGTGTATTTAAATAGTTTGAAATTTATGTATTGTATTTCGGAAGTACTAACTCATAACACCCGTATCATTTGTATATTTCCGACCCTCGGATTCGGGGCGTCAAACGCCACGTGCCGAATAGTCCAAAACCTCAGCTCAAGTCGTTTGCACCATTTTTGAACCATACACTTATTCTTGAGTTTTGGAACCATACACATTAATTTACGAGCTTCCGCATGCGTATACGCTTTAGTGTCAATCCATGTGGCAACCTCGGGTTATGGGCTGCTACAATGGGATTGCTTATTGGTCATTGGTGCGGTCTGGTCCACGACCGAAAAACTTCAGACCGGACATAGGACTGATTAAAACTGCTCAGGCCAACCCAACAAGCCCATTCTCATGAACACGAGCCCATACCCAGTGAGCTTACCGCAAAATGCGATCTTAATTGCATATGAACCTCCTTATTTCAGGATGTGCTGCCATATCAACGTGGTTTTTTTTTTTTTTTTGCCACGGACTAATTTATAAAGTTCGGAGAAACGGGGACCAATACGCAACCACCCCAACTTTCAAGGCAAATATAAAAAAAAAATATTTCAAAATAAAAGTAAATGGTCAAAGTACAACACAAAAATTTGTTTGTCCAAATACCATTCTTTTAAATAAATCTCTATTTTTAATAATTATTAAATCAAACCAAAACACTTATTCATCCGCCATCTTATAATTAGCCACATTACAACCCACATCTTAACCCTCGACCACTCTACTAGGAGTTCCAATGGGAACCTGACCCCAACGTAGGAGGTGTGGGAATGAATAGAAGGCTCATTGACTATAGGAATCCGAAGCCACCTAAGTTAGATTTCCCAAATTTGATATCCAAAACCCCATGTTATGGGTGAGGAGAGCTAAGCTCTTTTTCAGTTATTACAGATTGCACGAGTACCAGATGATTCAGTATGCAGCTTCACATTTTGTAGATATTGAATCTTTTGAACGGGCAGAAGGTTACTTAGCAGATAAGGACCTTGATCATGTGACATGGGCCAATTTTGTTAGAATGTCTATGATAAAATTTTACCTAGAAAGCATAATGCCTCTACAAGAATTAGCTGAACTGCATGTTACTGCCTCAGTTGATAGCTATCATAAAAGAATTTGAATCATTAAAATTGCAAGTGAGAAAGGATGATCCTTCTATTTCTAAAAGCAGCTTTGTGTCTTTATATGTGAGAGGTCTTCCTGGGAATATACAATATAGGGTAGCCAAAGATAAGCCTAGAAATATTCTAGAGGCTTATACATTGGCTCTGGCTGAGGAAGGTACCTTGCTGGCTGAAGGCAGAGGCAACACCACTAGGGTCGCTTCCCAAGTCAGTCACAAACTAGCCACAATGGAAGAAGTTGTGACACATTCTGATGATCAAAATCACTAACCCAATCACTTCTGAGGAGGTAGCAGAAGAACTTCCAGTAACTAATAACGATTTGACTATCACCTGCAATGATGGCAGGTCAGATCTGATCTGGAGTCACCGGAGTGCTAAGGTCATCGGCGTTAGAAGATCTTTATTGCAAGTTGGCAAAGCAAGTGGGAGTAAGTTGGGCAAGTGGGAGCTCATCCTCAGCAGCGCGGTTTTAAATATCAGTTGTAACTGATTTTTTTGAAATACAACGGTTGGATCGAAGTTATCTTTTAAATCTCAGCAGTTGATAAGGGCACTGGTGAGCCGTTACGGATACGCATGATCTGCACGTGATTAGTATGGATAATCTTGTCTTTTTGCTCATCATCTTCTTCACTTATAAAAGGAAGCTTTCAACTGCAAGGGAGACAGAACAGAACACATCTCTTTCTTATTCATAGCTGTAATTCTTTCCTTTTCAGTTTTCAATTTTAGTTCATAGTTACAATCAAAAGTGTTATTAGTTGATTCATGTGGAAAATTGAGATTCATCGATTGAATTCATCAATAAAATCTTCGATTCTCTCAAGTGTTCGACGTATGTCTTGTCTTCAGCTTCATTGGTTGGTTGTCGCAGATCGCCGTTTTCTCGGCTCGATCGCGACCAAAAACAGAATTTACTTATGTCATTCACAGATCGCCGTTACCGGCTAGATCGTGACAAATGACAGATGCCAACAACTTAAATAACTGATCATCATATATGAATTAGCCTGTATTACCTAATATTACAATGCAAACACTTCCTATTGAGAAAACAGACTAACAAAGACAATGAATTAAGACTCACCAATTTGATATGGAGGCCCTCTTTTTTTTTTTCTCCGAGAAGAAGTAAAGGTTTCTGCATCCAATGGGGCACTTAACTCAACAATAACACCACCATGAAGAAACAGACATTTGTAATCTCTTGAATTGAGTTGTACCTTTTGACAACACCAAAGCCTGATGTTTAAAAAAAAAAAGAATTGTTACTTTTAAATTTAACTTCCATACTCCACTGATACTAACATTTTCTTGGAGAAATTAAGTGAGAGCTAACTGGGATCATCTAATGTCTACTCTTCACCCAAAAGAAAAAGCATATTTTTTGGAGAAATTAACTGTGGGCTGATGGGAATAATTTTCAAAATTTGAACACTTCGATTCAATTAAGTGTTTTCTTTTTTGGGAAAATTGAATATGTGCGGGGCTGCACCCTTTAGCGGTTTGTTACACTTTAACTATCTAGTTATTTCATATATGTGGGATAGAGGTTAAGTTTTGAAAGCAAAGTAGAGAAATTGTCATAGATCTTTTAGATGTGTGGCTAAAGGGCAGATGCTTTCTAACATCTTTCCTTTCTCTCTTTACTGGTAAGCACAATTTTCTCTCTATTGTACAACATCTAAAAGAAATCTAATTTGAATCTTTACATTGAAATATTAGAAATATTATTTTCATTTTTTTAGGTGTTCTTTTCAAAAGTGCGTTGTTGCTTATTGTTTAACATTTTTAGCTGAATTATCAAGGATAGATGTGTCATTTTGTTTTATTAATGCTCAATGCAAGTGTGCATTTATAATTTTACCAAATTTAATGCTACTAAACTAATTTTTAGCCCAAAAAGGGAAGCAAATGGGGGACTCTCCCTTAACGAGTGCACTAGCTTCACCCTTACGAGAACCATCCTTTTTTTCTCTTTCATTGAGGAATTAAGTGACAGCTAAACGGGATCGTCAAATTGTACACTTCGATGCTATTGACATTTTTTTGAGAAATTAATTGAGGCTAATGGACGCCTCCAACCACAGGCTTCATGCCTTTTCGCCAATTGGTTGCTCTAGATGGTTATTAATTTGTGACATCCATCAGCTCTTGATGGTATTCCATGCCGATGAGGTGACAAGTTAATCCTAGTAGTCCAATATAATTTGGCGAACCTTACCATTCATAAAGTCCCTTTTTAGGCATCTCGAGCTGATGTGCTACTATTTAAATGAAAACTTTAATATAGAGGTAAAATATGGAAAACATTTAAGAAAGACATTCCCTCTGCTCGACGGAGACGCACGTATCACCTACTTTCTACAAACACTAATACATAACGAAATGGTTGCCGAAAAAAGAGAGGGATTTTTTTTTTTTAAGGGTTTGAAAAGCATTGACGTTAAAACTTTATACATACCATCAGCTCAAGCTTTTAGGAAGGTAGATTATCTCACACCATATGCATCAAACTTTTTTATGTTAATGTGATTTTCTCAAACTGTGAGGATAGATAGAGGTTGAAAAGTTTGACTGAATATTAGCACAGAATGTTTGCATCCTTTATGTAGGTCACTTAACTTAGCGACCAGTATGCAGGTGAAGGAACAATTTAATTCCATTCCTAAGAATTTTCAGAGAGTCACAGTCCTGTTCTTTTTTTCTCTTCTTCTTATATTTACATTAAAGAAGAAGCGACTGGCTCCTTCTATCGACATATCAAGCTAAGTCTTCAAAATGGATTACTAATCACTTGTGCTTTTCATTATAGGAGGTTTATGCTTGCATCCATGCGTAGGTTGATGCCTAAAATTGCAGAACCTAATTTTATTAGTATATATTATTATCTTAGAATCCATTGATTCAGGTACCATTGCTCTTACTTTTCTTTCCATTTTTTTTCCTTTCCCTTCACAGAACACCGAAGGCCTGCCAAAATGGATTTAAAATGACGTTGGACGCGTACCAGCTGAACAAACAAGAGACAAATGTGGTTACCTAGAGGCTTCTCATATTTAAAGCAACCATTGAGGAAGAATATATAAAGCGTTACACAAACTCAGGAGGACATGGATCAGAGGAGTGAACTTGAGATCCATTGACCTGAGATAACTAAACCATATAGAGCTCACTGATTTTTCTCTCGAGCCCTGCTTTAGAGCCTAAATAAATCAGTTTCTTGCAGGGACCACAATATGGTGATGAGACAAAACAGATTAATAATTAGAAAAATATGGTGAAATGATGTTTGAGGTTAGGAAGGGCTATTTATTTCTTGTCTCCGACGCGTAATATGCTGTTAGGCTGATATGGAAGATAGACGAACATGCGATATGCAGTTGGGGTTTTTTATTTGTAAATTGTGGTGTTAAATTTGCCACAAAACTGAACTGTACTCGAGTTTCACTGCTTTGGTTTGATTAATCACCTTGACGGGATTGGGTAACTCTGTGTAGTCCATTTTTGGAGGATGTCTAGTAGTTAACGACATTTTTTTGATGAAGCAAATGTTGCAAGCCTTAATCTCTTTCCCTCCCTTTCTTCAACCCCTAACGAGTGCGGAACTTTACCCAATTTATTTTTGCATCTCAAATGAAGGATTGATTCGAGAGTAATAACATGTTAAGTAATGAAAAAATGGGTATAATATAACATTAGTGTCGTTATATTGGATTTAGGTTTTCAAAATATGTCAAAATACATCATATTATTTTCACAATCAAAACTACCTTTAAAAATAATTTTTTTCATAAATTTTATATATGTCATCGATATTGATACCAATTCTTAACAAAATGATCGCAAGCTGTCAGCGAGCTTGTTAAGCCAATGTTTAAAATCTAAACGCGTGGGATTTCTGAAAGAGTTATGCTGGTGCGACACCTAATTCACAATCCGTTCAAATAAAAGTAAAATTTTTAGAGTATTTTTTGGAAAAAATTTTCAATATAAAATATATTTTTTAAAAAATACTTCTAAATAGATATTTTTGAATTTTAAAATTAACGGGTTTATATAGATTTAAACACTATTTTTACAATCCATTTTAAATCCGTTAAATATGGAAGCTACAAAATATTTATTTAGAAATATTTTTTAAAATACTGTTAAATATTAATATACAACTTTCATATTAAAATTTTTTAAAAATTCTTTTCAATTTTTTTTTGTTAATTTTATTAATCATACTAGTTATCAATTTTGGTGGATTTGTAAAAAAGGGGGGGCTCGCTCGCATTTTTCTTTCTAAAAAAGGGTATACGGTTGTTGAGGAGTTTGTTAAAAAAATCTAAACCGCACGTGCTAGTGAAGACATTGAGATATCATTTTATATATAAAAAGGAGTTTGTAAAAAATTCTAGCGAATTCACAGTCCTCCCAAGAAAAATGATTACCAATTCCCCAAGTAGAAAAGGGGTTTTAAATAACAAGGAAGCTTGAGAATTGAGAACCGAGGAGTTCCACCCTTCCGGCGATTGCTGATCGTCGCCTGGCCTCTCACCTATCCATTTGTCCCCATGCCAACCGAGACTCTCACCTTCTTCCTTTCAAAACTCCCCATCAACCTCCTGCCAAGTCCTCATTCGTTTCTTAATTTTAATTTTCTATCTCGAGTTCTTGTTATCTTGCCGGAAGGATCCACCCGATCTTGGCTCTTCATAGAACCCATCGATTTCATATCCTCTGTGAATTTTGCGGAGAAACTTGATAATGTGGATCAGGGTTTATTGCTTTCTTTGCTCAAAAATCTCGCTGAGTTGGTGAATCGACTAACTTCCTTGGTTTACATTCGCTGTGTGTTATTTAATCCTTTCTCTTTTATCTCCTGATTTACCTTTTTGATTTCTTGTTTTTCAGGATGTAGGATTCTTTGCTTTTAAGCTTCATTATTACTTATTCTTTGAGGAGTATCTTTTTTTTGGGTAAGTTCTTTGCGGAGTATCTTGTTCTTTCTTCGTTTTTGTTTTTTATTTTTGAAATATAATCTGCCTTATATATAAGAATGAATGTTATTCGTAGCTATTTAATGTTCATGGCTTTTGACTTTGGTAATAATTGAACTTGTTTATAAAAGGGAGCATGGTAGTTGGATGATGCTTTTAAAGTTAACTGATTTGCTTAGGCCATTGTTACTGGAATTCAAAGTACAGAGCAATTGTATAGTTGCTGTTAGCAAGATCTGTTACAATTATATGTGTTTCATTAAAATTCCAGTCCGAAGAAATTGATAGTATCACTTTTAAGAGCCTTCTAGTCAACTTGCAATTTATTGATCTGAATTTTGATTTGTTTCGAGATATTTCTTTTTCTCTCTGATTTAACTTATATTGCTTATTTTGCAGGATGTAGGATCCTTTGTTTAAGTTCCTATTGGTTTACTTCTTTGAGAGTATCTAAGATCTTGTTTCTTTCTTAGTTTTTTGTTTTATTTGAAATTTAATCTGCCTTATGTATAGGAAAGAATGTTATTAGTAGCTATTTAATGTTCGTGGGCATGTAGCTGCTGATGCTATTTTTGAAGTTAACTGATTGATTATTTATGCCATTCCTACTGGAAGTTCAAAGTACAGAGCAATGTGTAGTTGCTTGTTTAGCAATATCTGTACAATTATTCGTTTCATGAAATTCCAGTCTAATGTATCGCTTCTAAGAGCCTTTTTAGTCATCTTGCAAATTTATTTATCTGACTTTTGGTTTGTTTCTGAATATTTGATTGATGGTGCCTGTACTGACGTCATGTAGCGGTTATAAACATCACTTTCTGGCTGACAGAACAAGGACGGCATATTGATAGTTCAGTTTCTCTTCTTCACTTTCCCTTGTGATATTCTCTAGTGACTTCTCACCAGCAAGAAACTCCAAAAATGACAAGCAGAAATCCACCAGAATGAATCTAGTAAGTTAGGTTTCAAATGGAAGGACTATTACAGTCCCACAAGTGAAGAATGAAAAGAATTAGGTGCCTCCATCAGAAAACCAGTATAAACAAATGGCTCAAAACAAGCTGTATATAATTAGTCTTGCTTACATATAATGAAATTAGTGTTTAAAAGCTGAATGTCTTCTTCTTTCACCTCAAACTGATAATGTTTAAACTAGATTTTTCTGCAGTAAATGGTACTATAACAAATTCAAAGTCCAGAAATAGGCAATGGAGATGGTTGAAAAGCCAAATAATATACATTGGAAGGTAGAGCCATATTGCTATTAATTTGATTATTTATCGACTAAGCCTCATGGTTTCTTAATTCGTTGTGTCCATGATGACATTTTGCATGTTTTTGCTCATTCACTTATCTTTAGCTTAGCCACATTGGTATTGGTACGATGAAGTAGGACAATGTGCTTTCCTTCTTTTTTTTTTGAGAAATCTGAAGTGAGCAAGAGCTGGACAATTTTCTTTTAACAGGTACTGTTTGAATGTTTAAATCAAGAATTTGATTAATTGCCAAATGTAGCCTTTAATAGCATTTCTCTCTAACTTTCTTAGGTTGGTTATTTCCGTCAACTTATTGTTTGTATTATTTTCTTAAATGATGGCTTCTTAGCATGGAAAAATGTTGCATATAAATACCATTATGCCCTGACCATAGCAATTCGTTCTTATCATAGTAGTGTTATTTAGTGTTATATTCCTATTAATGCTTTCATCTTATTCTTTGCTAAGTATTCCATTTTGTCTTTACAGTACATATTTTACGTCACGTATTCTAGACTCTACATCCACATGGAGATTGGTTAATTATCCTTACCGATAAAACTATGGAGTTGCGCTCCTTTCTTTTCATCCTGCATTGACGTATTGCATGCTAAGGCTTATATATTTGTGCAACTAAATGTTTGTTTTATACAAACATATCAATATGATTATACGTTAGATTGTGCAGGATTGAGGTTTGTGTTTCCGCGGTAATGAGGCAAGATGAAGCCGAAGTTGCAAAAGGGATATACACATGTTCCAATTTTGTCTAAAATTGATGACGTGTTTTTGCATGAAAAGCCACAAACGAAGGATTGGAGGAAGCTCTTAATATTCAGGTAAGAATAGAAGAAGTACGAGGAATGTTTCTTCAGACGTTGCCATTTAAGGGCGAATCTTGAAAGTATCGCTTTTAAGAGCCTTTTAGTCAACTTGCAATTTGTTTATCTGCATTTTGATTTGTTTTGAGATATTTCTTTTCTCTCCTGATTTAACTTATTGATTGCTTGTTTTGCAGGATGTAGGATCCTTTGCTTTAAGCTTCATTATTGGTTTATTCTTTGAGGAGTATCTAAGTATCTTGTTCTTTCTTCGTTTTTGTTTTTTATTTTTGAAATTTAATCTGCCTTATATATAGGAATGAATGCTATTAGTAGCTATTTAATGTTTGTGGGAAATGTCGACTTTTGTATAACTGATTTGTTTGTAAAAGGTAAAAGCATGTAGGTGCTGATGCTTTTAAAGTTAACTGATTGATTATTTATGCCATTCCTACTTGGAAGTTCAAAGTACACAGCAATGTTGTAGTTGCTTGTTTGTTGCTTATTTAGCAAGATATGTGCAATTATTGTGTTTCATGAAATTCCAGTCCTCAAGAATTTTGAATATATCGCTTCTTAAGAGCCTTCTAGTCATCTTGCAAATTTATTTATCCAGAATTTTGTTTCGTTTCTGGATATTTGATTTGATGGTGCCTGTACTGATAAATGTCTCAAAACCAGCTGATAACGGATTTAGCCTGGTTAAGAAAAGCAGCTCATCCTCCAGTCCAGACTTGAAAGTCCAGAAATCTGAAGAATGAATCCTTCACAGATGAAATGTAAGTTTCGCCATCAGATGAAGGATTCAAGTTGGGCCAACGGATGGACTATGATTCTTTGCTTCGGACTTAATATAATCGCCATTTCTAATGTCCTTACGCTTGAGAGTGCTCTTTTACAATGCCAAATGGGCATATCATGATGGATTTTCTGAAGATAAACAGGTTTGGTTTTATAATTAGCACATACTGTATATAATCAGAACTCTCTCACCTTATTGTGCGTGCTATTTTCCTGTCCATGTCTCCTACCTCCCATTCCCCAAACTTCATCAAAAAGAGTTGACATTTGTTTTCTTTTGAGAGGCGAAATAATTTGAACTGCTCATCTAAATTTGATTACAAAAGCTAGGAGCTTACATGTGATACAGTAAGTTCATTGCAAAAACCATTGCAATTAGCCTTTCCTACCAAGAAGGAAAAAAAATATTATACTGCTCTAAGCTCAATGTCTAATTCCTGACAATATCACTTCGTCTCTAGCAAATAGCTGTGTATGCATGTTTCATTCCTAACTTATTTGCAGGTTCCATCCTCCCCATTATCTCATTCAGCAACCGTAATGGGGCAAATCTAAGTATTTTTGCTTTTGTCATATTAGTCTTTGGCATAAAGAGAATGACATGCATAGGTAATCAAATTGGGTCAATTGTCTTCAACAAGATCAGATCTATTTCCAAAAGAGTTTGTACATGAGCTTGCGAAACTACAGGTCGATCACGTTCTATTTAGTATCTCTCTTATATCTGTTTCTTTCAGTTATTCTTCATATTTGCTTGATCTCCACTATCCTGGACATCTTAGTTGTATGTGTACATAATATAACATTCAAACCTCTCTGTAGTTGAAATCAATTTTACGTGCCGGCTCCGCACTCGTCTCTCTCTCTCTCTCTCCCTCCCTCCCTCTCTCTCCCCTCTCTCTCTCTCTACTATTTAATATCTCTGTTTTTTTTTTTTTTGTTAGTCATCGTCTTCCTCCCGCGGAGGAAGACGATGTTCCCCACGCGGCGACGATTTTCTTTTTTTTTTTTTTAAACACGCGCAGGCGTGCCGCCTGCACGCCTGCGGTGTTTAACTTTATTTTTTTTTAATAAAATTTAAAAATATACTGATAGTTAAAAATTATTAAAATATTATTTTATTTATTTATCGCATGTTGAACACGATTCCATATTCAGCAAATTCGGCACAAATAAATTATAATATCTATTTTTTATATATAATTGGATTTTTAAATTTATTTTAATAATTTTCTTTTATATAATATTTTTTATTTATTAAATAATATGTAAATTTTAAATTGTACGGATCAGCACGGTCGGCACGTGCCCAATTTCGGAGTTACCGATACTCGACTCGGCACGGCACGGAAAACCTTGGTTGAAATATTAAAATTAAAATAGGGACAACCAAATTTTCCATGATTCTTTCACGTTCCATTATATGGCAGATGCTAGTTGTTTTTCTTTTCTCTTTTATTGTGCCAAGATTATTATATTCCTTGAATTTTTTTTTTTTTTGAATTCTATAACCACAACATAGGGTATAAAACTCATCAAAAGCGGAAAACTTATTTTTTTTTCTTTGTAGTTATTGTATTGCTTGTGAATGTTTTCGCTTTAGAAAATATGTAGCCATTTTCTTGAATAAGTTCGACATGATAAAGCACGTGCTTATTACTTGTTACCTTTTGCTCTCATTGTTCATTTTCTTTTTATCAGTAGAAAACTTTCTAGAACTCGGTTTCAGTTTATTTTTGTTATGCAAGTACTATTAGTTTAGATATTCCTAGTCTATGGTTATCCAATCAGAAGACTATATTCACATGCTAATCCTAAGTGGCTTGTTTGTAATCCATTTTCTGGACGTAAAGTTATGTTCTCTTACCCACAAGCTTCTACTTGCTACTCAACCCTCTTTGCTTAATGTAAGGTATGAACCAGTTCCAGCATTTTCACCGTAAAAAAGGCCGAGCGCTTTCATACATTATGAGTTGGGTGTTCACTGTTCAATATTATTCAAGCAATCCACGATCGGCCACTAGCTACAGCTAGCCTTGGTCAGGTTTCTTTTGGAACCCATATTTTGCTTGCATATTTCTCCTAGCTTTATTAATTTTATGGCTTGCTTTTTTGCACTTCGTTCTGCCTTCTAATATGAAAAGTTTTTTGTTGCATGTTTAACTGACTGCTCATTCTCTTCTGGGTCTGATTTAAATAACCACATACATGTTTGGTTATTTTCTTGTTTCGTTATAAACGTGGAACTCTTTTTCTGTATGAAAGAAGCCTATGCCTTTTTGTATTCTTTTGTTTCTACTAGTCCAATGGGAAAATTTGCTATTATACCAATTATAGTTGCATATCACATATGTCCTCTTTCGATTTTGAGAATTTATTAAAAGCATAAGCAATGTCATACCATCACCTTGAACCTTGCATTCAAAAACAGTAAATCATGCTTCGTGTTCATACGATCTTTACCTTATGATGAATTTTGTCTTAAATGCCCTTCCCACTCAAGTGTTTTATAAGTCTTTGCGGAGGTGGTGGGTGGTAGATGTATTTAGATTGCACAGAGCCATCCTTCATAATGGTGAAAAAGTGGTTGTGAAAGTTCATGGGCCAAGGTCTCAATAAACTTTTTGACACATTATTTGCGTAAAGCGTTTAACCACTTTTATAGTTACCGTTTATAAATAAGATGAGGTCCGTGAACTTTTCCACGTCATATTTTTTTGATATAAGATGTTCTTTGATGTAGTACTATTCTTGGTCTGTTAAATATCATTCAGCGTGCTTATTATTGGTTGCTAAAACTATTATTGGATAAATATAAATTGTTTCCTCTATGAAGAACTTGTTTGGTGCCAATTATTTCTTAATGGAAGAAAAGGCTAGAGTACTAAAAAAACTTACGATACCCATTACCTTTGTTCTTGAATTCTTTAACAAAAATTCAAAAAAAAAAAAAAAAAAAAAAAAAAAAAAAAAATCTTTCTTATCTGGAATTACACATCTACTAAAGTTTTGACCTTGGAGTATGTACCAGGTTAGCTTTACCATTTCCAACTTGACTAATCGATAATCTCTTACTTGTCATTCCTTATGGTATTTAATTTTCTTTTACGATCTTATGTTCTACGATATAGTGTAACGATATCAAACAGGCTTGAAAATTAACAATTTGGATAAGATAGATTCATCAACCTACAAGTGCTCTTTGATTGCTTCACGTGCAATAGAATCAAATTTGATAAAGAGGTAAATTGTTTCATATCTCTTGATAGGTAGCATAACCATCGTTTGGGTAATGACCCACGTCACCCTTCTCAAGTTGATTGTATTACTACTATTTATTATTCTCGTAACCTACAGAAGCAATTTTGGCGTATTCATAACATGGTTTTCGATGTCGGTCGGCACAGTCCGTGCCGGACGGCACGTGCCTGTTCCGGCAGTTGTCGGCACGGCACGAACCGGCACGGCACGTGTCAAAAAATCTTAATTTGAATTTTTTTAATTTTTTATTTTTATTTTTTTTAAAATAACAAATAAATATATATCGGCACGGCACAGTCGGTACGTGCCGGGATCTGAGTTTACCGAAACTTGGCTCAGCTCGGTACAGAAAACCTTGATTCATGACACTGTATTGGCTGATGGAAACCAAGTATGTCTTAAAATTGTATTCCTCCTTTATTAGAGTTGCTAATCAAGTGCTTGACTCACGCATTTCACGTGATTTCTAACTAGCTTCTTAGGGTGAATTTTTGTGTATACCCAATTTACTACTCACTGGTTAACTTTTCATCTTCTTTGTGGAACATGAGGTAAATAGTAAGATTGTAGACTCAGCTTTTTTACTTTTGTTTTTTATCAGGAGTTGGTTTTTTCCACAAGAGTTGGTGTATAAAAGTTGCAAAAGTTAAGTCTTGCTTACATATAATTAAATTAGTGTATAAAAGCTGCAATATCTTCTTCTTTCACCTCAAACTGATGATGTTTAAACTTGATTTTTCTGCAGTAAATGATATATAACAAATTCTAAGTCGAGTAAAGAGGCATTGAGGATAGTTGAAAAGCCAAAGAATATACAAAAGAAGGCAGAGTCGTATTGCTACTCATTTGATTATTTATCGATTATGCCTTATGGTTTTATAATTCGTTGTTTCCATGACATTTTGCATGTTTCTATAGATAAATATAATTGGCAGTCAAGCGTTCTCTTTCTTTTTTTTCTTTTTTTTTTTTTGGCTTTTTTTTCTTAGTGTTAGTATTGTCTTTGCCTAAGTTGATTACTCCGCCATGCAAGGGCACAATTGAGATCTTGTCCTTGTTCTTTATTCTTATTCAACACATGCTTATGTATGAGGAAATTAATAACATAAATGAAGGCCAAAATGCAGACAGATTTCGTTGGGATTTTTGAAACATAAGGTGGCTTCGAGTTATTGCACCTTTTTACCCAATTTTTTTGAGATATCTCTAATTTTCTTTTGTAGTCCTCCCTAAAACTAGTATTGAATAAATCATAAGTTATTTTTTCAATGGCTCTATGTAGAACTGTGGGTTGTAACTTTTTCCTATATGGAAGAAAGGCTAGATCTATTAAATAACTATAGACCTGACCCATTACTTTTTTGTTGACTTCTTTACCTTGTTATCTGGGATCACAAATTCACAAAAGTTTTTTGACGTTGGAGTATGCACCAGGTTAGTTTTACTATTTCCCAACATGATTAATACATATCTCCACTTTGTTCATTTCCGTTATGGTATTTACTTTTCTTTTACTATCTTAGATTCTACGATATAGAGTAATGATATCAAACAAGCTTGGAAATTAACAATTTGGATAAGATAGATACATCAGGCTACAAGTGGTCTTTGATTGCTTCACGTGTAATGGAATCATATTTGATAAAGTTAAAAAGTTCCATATCTCTTGATTGGTAACAACACCATTGTTTAGATAATGATCCACATCACCCTGTTTAGTTGGTTGTATTATTGCTATTTATTATTCTCTTAACCGACACAAGCAATTTTGGTGTATTGATAACATTGTATAGGGTGATGGAAACCTGATATGGCTTAAAATTGTATTCCTCCTTTATTAGAGTTGCTAATCAAGTGCTTATCTCATGCATTTTTTGCAGGTTTCTAACTAGCTTCTTTGAGTGAATTGTGAATATCCAATCTACTTATCACCGGTTAACTTCTTATCTTCTTTGTGAAACCTGAGGTAGATATTAAGAGTGTGGACTAAGCTTTTCTATTTTTGTTTTTTATTGGGAGTTGGCTTTCTTCCCCAAAAGTTGCTGTATAAAAGCTGCAATTGTTAGTCTTGCTTACATATAATTAAATTAGTGTGTAAAAGCTGCAATATCTTCTTCTTTCACCTCAAATTGATTGATGTTTCTAAACTAGAATTTTTATGCATAAAATGATATTATAAACAAATTCTAAGTCGAGAGTAATAGCATGCGGATGGTTGAAAAGTCAAAGAATACATAAAGGAAGGTGAGATACTCAAAACTTGGTTTTTCAGGCGGATCTTCATCCTGAAAATCTAGCTATTGATAAGGAGAGGCCATGGATATACTATGGGTTTGGAACGATGGGTGAGATAAAGTCATTTACTCAGAGACTGCTCATTGTTTATGATGTCTATGAGAAGAAGATACAAAAAGACCACGTTTAAACTCCTTCAGAGTTAAAAGGCACCATCTCTTTTCTCCATGAAATTTCAAATGTGAATTCATTTAGCTTTAGTTACTAAATTCTTATAGGTGTTGTTTTGGAAAGTCTTCCAAGTGTTGTCTTTGAGTGCGGAATCCATGATATTACTAGTTCGCAAGTAGAAACTGTGCTTTACTGCTGCAGTGAAGTTCTACTATTTTTGTTTCATGTTGCACGAAATGTTCCAAAGGTTCTCACATTTTTTGTTCATTTTATGTTCAGTGGAGGTTTTCGCTTTAGAAAACATGTTGCCATTTTCTTGGATAAGTTCAATATGATACAGTTGCTCTCATTGTTCATTTTCTTTATCCGTAAAAATATCCAGTTAATTATTTCATTTTGAATATTTTCTTGGATAGAATACTTTATAGAAATTGATTTCAGTTTATTTTTGTTATGCAAGTACTATTAATTCATGCCTAGTCTATGATTATCCAATCGTAAGATTATATTCTCATGCTAATGTTAAGTGGCTTGTTGTAATCATTTTTCTGGACATAAACTATGTTCTCTTACCACGAGCTTCTACTTGCTAACTTAATACCCACTTTGCTTAATGTAATGTAGGACCATGCTCCGGCATTTTCACCTGAAAAGGCGAGTGCTTTCATGTAGAATGAGTTTGGTTGTCCTGTTCATGTATTATTCAAGGAATTCGCTGATCGGCCGCTAGCTGCAGCTAGCCTTGGTCAGGTTTTCTTTTGGAACACATATTCTGCATGCACAGTTCTCCTAGCTTTATTAGTTTTATGGCTTGCAATTTTTGCACTTTGTTCTGCCTTCTAATATGAAAAATTTACGGTTGCAAAGTTTAACTGACTGCACGTTCTCTTCTTGGTGTACTCGTGTAATAACCACATACATGTTTGGTGATTTTCTTATATCGTTTGCATTTAAACATGGAATGCTTTTTCTGTATGAAAGAAGCCTATGCCTTTTTGTGTTCTTTTGTTTGTACTGATCCAAATGGGAAATTTTGCTAGTGTACCATTTATATTTGCATGTCACATATGTCCTATTTCGAATTTGTGAATCTATTAAAGAGGCATACACAATGTTCATACCATCACTTTGTCGTTGCATTCAAGAAAACAGTAAAACATGCTTCGTGATCATCATACGATCTATTACCCTGAAGAATTTTGATCTTAATGTCCTTCTACTTTGAGTATTTATAACATGCTCTGCTGGTATATGTATTTAGGTGCGCAGAGCCATCCTTCATAATGGTGAAAAAGTGGTTGTGAAAGTTCAGGGTCCAGTTCTCGAGAAACTTTTTGACATATATTTGCGTAAGCACTTAACCATTTTTGTAGTTATGTTTATAAACAAGATGAGGTCCGTGACTTTCCCACGTCATAATTTTTTATATATAGTCCTGATGTAGGTACTATTCGTGTTTGGATATCTCATTCAGCATGCTTATTATTGAGCTGCTAAAACTACTATTGGATAAATATAAATGATTTCCTCTATGAAGAACATGTTTTTGGTGCAATTTTCTTAGATGAAAGAAAGGGCTAGAATGATTAAGTAACTATACATCTGACCCATTACTTTTTCTTGACTTCTTTAGCTTGTTAATTCTGGGAATTACACATCCTACAAAAGTTTTGACTGTTGGAGTATGCACTAGGTTAGCTTTACCATTTACAACATGATTAATCCATAACCTCTTACCATTTGTCATTTCTGTTATGGTATTTAATTTTATTTTACTATATGAGATTATACGATAAAGTGTAATGATTGCTTCTCAAACAAGCTTGATAATAAACAATTTGGATAAGATAGATGAATCAGGCTACAAGCAGTCTTTTTATTACAACAGAGTCGTATTTGTGTAAAATGTATATCTCTTGATAGGTAACATCACCATCGTTTAGATAATGATCCACATCACCCTTCTTAAGTTGATTGTATTACTATAGTTTATTATTCTCATAATCTACACAAGCAATTTTGGCGTATTGATGACATTGTATAGGCTGATGGAAACCTAGTATGGCTTAAAATTGTATTCCTCTTAGACTTGCTAATCAAGTGCTTATCTCACGCATTTCGCGGGGTTCCTAGCTAGCTTCTTAGGATGAATTTGTGTATATCCAATCAACTTCTCACTGGTTAACTTATTATCTTCCTTGTGGGACCTGAGATAGGTATTAAGAGTGT
>MJHO01000628.1:18704-29964 GCA_002076135.1 Xerophyta viscosa | reverse complement strand
AACGCGAGCGCTTTCATGCAGAATGAGCTGGGTTGTGCTGTTCAGCTATTATTCAAGGAACTTGATGATCGTCGACAAGCTGCAACTACCTTGTGCCGCCAAAGGTAGATTATTCCTTCTTTGTAAAGAGACTTAACCAAAAGATTATATATCTGGAACAAAGACCCTCGCTTAAATATTTCTATATGACCGCAATGTTATTAGTTCTATGGCTTGCAATTTTTGCACTTTGTTCTGCCTTCTAAAATGTTGAAAAGTTTATGGTTGCAAGTTTAACTGACTGCACGTTCTCTTCTCTTGATAGAACTGCTTTCTAGAACTCACATTTCAGTTTATTTTTGTTATGTTCTTGTTTCGTTTGCATATAAACATGGAACTCTTTTGTATATGAAAGAAGCCTATGCGTTTTTGTATTCTTTTGCTTGTATTGGTCCAAATGGGAAATTTTGCTATTATACCAATTATATTTGCATATCACATATGTCCAATTTCGAATTTGAGAATCTATTAAAGAGGCATACACAATGTTATTGGTGCAATTTTGTTAGGGTAGATCTATTAAATAATATAGATGTGACCCATTACTTTTTCTTGACTTCTTTATCTTGTTATCTAGGATTACACTACCACACAAGTTTTGATCCGGAAGTATGCGGCAGGTTAGCTTTACGATTTCCAACATCATTAATTCATAACTCTTACACTTGTATTGTCATTTGGTATTTATTATTTTTTTACTATCTTAGATTCATGTATATTGTAATGAATCAAACAGGCTTGGAAATTAACATTTGGATAAGATAGATACATCAGCCTATACAAGCGGTCTTTGATTTTGCTCAAAGTCTAAACGGAATCATATTTTTGATAAAGGTAAAAGGTTCCATATCTCTTGAATAGCCAAATCATTGTTTTAGATAATGCATGCTAACCTAACGTTTAGTTGATGTATATACTATTTTTATTCTCTTACCGCACAAGCAATTTTGGGACGTAAAGAAATAGTGGATAACAATGTTGGACTGTGAAAACCAAAGGTATGGCTTAAAATTGTATTCCTCCTTTATTAGAGTTGCAAATCAAGTGCTTATCTCACGCATTTTTGCAGGTTTCTAACTAGCTTCTTTGGGTGAATTTGTGATATATTCCAATCGTCTTCTCATGGTAATTCTTATTTTTTGTGGACCTGAAGGTAGATATTAAAGTGTGACTCGCTTTTCTATTCTTGTTTCTTATCGGGAGTTTTGGCTTGCTTCCCAATAGTTTGTAGGGGTCAATAGGATTAAGCTCGTTGCATAATATAATAAGTAGTAGAATAATAAGAGCTGCAATACTCACTTCTTCTTAACGTGTGATATGTTTAAACTATGTTTTTCTCTGCAATAATGATTTATAGACAATTGTAAGTCGAGTGATAGGCATCTGCGATGGTTGAAAAAGCAAAGAATACACAAAGGAAAAGCAAGGGCGAGGTGCTAATATGATTAATTCTGATTATTTACTCCCTACGCTCGTGATTTTCTTAATTCGTCTGTTCCATGCATATTGCATGTTTTCTTGGCTGGTTTACCGTCTTTACTTAGCCACTGTTTATTGGTACCATGAAGTTGGACAATATTCTTTTAACAGGGACTATTTGAATGTTTAAATCACGAATTAGTTTAATTGTAATGTCCTTTGATAGCATTTGTCTTTAACTTTCTTAGGTTGGTTATTTCCTTCAACTTATTTTTTGTCTCGCTTTCTTAAATGAAGGTTTCTTAGCTTGGTAAACATACAGCTTATAAAGACCATTATTGCCCTGAAGATAGCAATTCGTTTCTTATCATAGTATGTTGTTGGTGTTATATTCCTATTCAATGGCTTGCATCTTATTATGTGTAAAGCATTATGTTTTGTCTTTACAGTACACAATGTCCAAATTTTGTGATAAAATGATCGACGTGGTTTTGCATGAAACACACAAACGAAGACCGGTGGAAGCTTGTTTATATTCAGGCGAGAATGGAAGAAGTAAGGAAAGTTTCTTTTAGACGTTGCATTATGGGCGGGCATCTGAAAGTGATCCACTATGAAGGAAAAACTGGTCGCACTCTGAGAAAGTTAGAAGGTGCTTCATTCTGATCATTTAAAAGATTCTGAATATCAAAGAACAGTAAAAGTAAGTTAAAATAATTATCGGTTTGTTTCTTTGTTTTTTTATTTCTTTAATGCTGTTTTGCTCCTCTCTGTTTCACAAACTGCGATCAAATTTAAAGCTAGATGGTGATATTAAGTTGCATATGGAGCTTCTAAAAGAAAGTCGGGAAAAACCCAACCGATCTCATCGCCGTCGTTGCAAGAAGGCGCAAGGCTTTCAGTGCTGATTTTTTCCGTCAGCTTAATATGATTTGAGAAACTTATAATAGTGTAGAGGATCACGATGGTAAATATTTCACTTTTACAAGTATGATATTTCCTAATTCATGTCAGTAAATTTATCTATTCTGGTACTCTAGACGGAAGGCATGCTGCCTTAACAGTAACTAATAGCAAAACATACTTTTTGCTCAGTTTAATTATTCCTCTTTTTTTTTTTTTTTTTTTTTGAATTTTTTAATCTACAAGTTGCTTACTATTGTAACATGTCTTCTGAAAGGAGTTGGCTTGCTAAAAGAAAAGTAACATGTCTTATGCTTAGTTTTTGCTTAGGAAAAGCGTAAACGGTTTATGCTTAGTTTTATTACTTTGCAAAGACATCTGGTGCAAAAGTAATTGTCTTGCTTGTACCCTTATTGAGATGTGAAAGTTTCCATGTTATATCTTACATTTGCTCTTTCAGC
Source organism: Xerophyta viscosa (assembly GCA_002076135.1). Classification (NCBI taxonomy): domain Eukaryota; kingdom Viridiplantae; phylum Streptophyta; class Magnoliopsida; order Pandanales; family Velloziaceae; genus Xerophyta; species Xerophyta viscosa. The sequence goes on along the minus strand of MJHO01000628.1, from coordinate 27,142 downwards.
CAATTTAAAGTTGGTAACGGAGTACTTCCAAAGAAGTGAAACATTTGGTGGTCCTTCTCGTGACTGGATTGGCATTTATGAAGAATGCAAAAAGTATGTATCTCATTGCTTCAATTGCTGTTTCTAACCTTGAATAGTTAAGATATTATTGCAGTAGGTTGTGCTTCAATTGCTTGTTTTTGGTGCAATTTTCTTAGATGAAAGAAAGGCTAGATCTATTAAATAACTATAGAGCTGCTCCATTACTTTTTTCTTGACTTCTTTAGCTTGTTATTTGGGATCAAACACTCACAAAAGTTTTTTGATCTTGGAGTATGCACCAAGTTAGCTTTACCATTTCCAAAATGATTAATCTATAATCTCTTACCACTTTGTTGTTTCCGTTACGGTATTACATAATTTTCTACTTCATGGGCAATAGAATCATATTTGATGCAGGTAGAAGGCTTCATGTCTCTTGATAGGTAAGGATCCATCTCTTTATAAATAGAATCTATCACATGCACATCATCCATGACTTAAAGCGTTGATTTCATTACTGTATTTATTATTCTTGTACTAACAAGCACTTTTGGCATATTGATAATATTGTATAGGCTGATGGAAACTTTTGGCGTAGTAATAACATCATTAGTCGGCTTTCTTCCCCAATACTAGTAAATATATGTAACTTAATTTTAAACTCGCGAGATAGAAGATTATTTTGCCATCTGGTCAGAAAGAAGTTAAATAACAAAATCGATTCAATAAACTCAGAGAGAAATGCGTCAAACTTTCCTTTCTTAAATATGGCTTATTTCATTTTCCTTGGGTGAATTGAAGGCTTGAAATGGAGCACAGTGACTCAATGCAGCTAGTCCCACCTACTTGGGCTGGCTTTGCTGTTGCCAAAGATCTTGGATTTCATATGACAGTGTTCATTCATATCATTAAAGCGAAGTGAAGGTTGGACTTGATACAGCACCTTAGGAATAACTGAAGTTGACATACTGTTCCTTTCTTGGCTATTATCAGATACGCAAAACTTGGCCTTTTTTAGGCAGATCCTCATCCTAAAAATGCTATTGAGAAGGAATGGGTCCCATGGATATACTATGGGTTTGGAACAATGGGTGAGATAAAGTCATTTACTCGAGAGAGACAGCTTAGATTTCGTTTTATGCTGTCTACTGAGAAAGATGCAAAAATGGTACCTCTTTTAACTTCTTGCAATTAAAAGGCACATCTCTTTTCTCCTGAAAATTTCAAATGTGAATTCATTTAGCTTTTAGTTACTAAATTCTTATAGGTGTTGTTTTGGAAAGTCTTCTAAGTGCTGTCTTTGAGTGCGGAAATCCTAAGATACTAGTAGTTCGCAATAGAACTGTGCATTTGCTGTTGCAGTGAAGTTCTGGCATTTCCTTGTTCATGTTGCACAAAATGGTCCAATAATCTAGGCCTTACTCAAAGGTTTGATGCAACCATAGACTATCCTAAAAAGAAAGTTGTGGAATGCATTTATGTCGTAAGTGTGTTTAATAGATTAAAATTTAAGAATGCCATTTCTAGAATTGGTGTATGCATATGTGAAGTAGTAGACCATAGCCTAACAAAGAAAGTCTAATGGACTGCAGATTAATCGTGGTAAAGTGTATTAATGGATTAATAAAGTTAAAGATGGCCATTTCCAGAAATTGTGTAAGAGCGCGACCATAATGCCTTTTTTTTTTTGAAATACTATAACATCGTTTTTTGGAGTGGTTTTTGTAAGTTTGGCGAGTGTTTTCTAAAATACTAAGCGTAGTATTTGGTGTGGTGTAAGTTTTTAAAAATTACAGGGGCAATTTTTGATGTGTTTTGAGAAGCAGGTATTTGGGGGAACCCCATAAATAAACGGGCTAAATCATACTGTTGTTAAAGTAAAAATGGAAGAAGGTGGTGCATTTGTGGAGTAAAAAAGGAAGAAAGGTGTTGGAAGAAGGCGAAAAGAGGATATAGTCAAGTGGAGCATCTCTGTGTAAGAGTTCGTCTTAGAATCCTCAAAATTCAATTTGTTTTACCAGAATATGACTATGATAAGTTAAGGCTGCCTTCTAATTCCAATATGCTTCTTGTGATCTTTATCTATCTTTCGATGAGGGACTTTTACAAACTTAGTCTAGTGCTGCAAAGGTTTTTGACAACCACAGTTAACTCGTTGGATAAATACTTAGATAGGAAACATGACTTCTCTCTTATTTTCATCTTCCTGCTGCTTCAAGTCAAGTTTTGTTTTTTTGGGTTTAAGTTGTATCCATTATTGTTCACCATAGGAGCTCGGAAGAAGGTAGTTTATGGAAGCCTTTTTCCTTCACTCATTGATGGTCTTGCTTACTTAAAGCTTCCTAAGAAGCTCGTTGTCCTATTTACTGATTCAACATAAACACCTCTTTATCTCATAGCAGCTCAAGCTACTCCACCATGTCTCTTTTCTAACCATAGTGTTTGGGACGAGGAGCCCTCAATATGTGGCAGGAAGTGTACTCCGAAACAATTGGTGTTCTTTGGGGATTTGTATCATTGCTTTTTTTTTAATTTGCTTCCTAGTTACCTATTGTTGGGTAATGTGTTTATCTCAGACTGGGCAATTTAAGTGCACAGAAGATACGAGGGCGAACAAATACATCATGGTTGAGAGAGCAAGTATTGCAAATTAGGCCAACCTTTATCAAATTGGGTCGGTTGTCTTCAACAAGATTGGATCTATTTCCAAAAGAGTTTGTACATGAGCTTGCTAAATTGCAGGTGCTATACGTTCTATTTATCTCTTGTTCTATGTTGTTTCTCTCATTAGTTTATTTGTTTGATCTTTGCTTATCATGAGTGTCGTTACGTTTGGATGAAGGTAGTGTTTGTAGACCATTCAACTGTCTTAGTTAAAAATATTAAAAATTAAAATGGGAAACCCAATGGTTACTTTGATTTTTAAATATTTTTCACGTTCCAAATTGAGGTAGATGCTAGTTTGTTTTCTTTTTCTCTTTATTCGTGTCTAACTTATGATATTAAACTTTTATTTTTTTAACTCCTATAACCACAACGTAGCGTAATAAACCATATAAGCGAAGAAGGCCTATGCTTCTGGTGTTATTTTTTTTGCTTGTGGCTGGTCCAATGGGAAAATTTTTCAGTATTATAACCATGTGTATTTGCATATAATATGTGCTATTTCGATTTGAGAAACTATTAAGAGTGGCGTACAATGTGGTTCATGACAACCATCCTTGCTATTTCGGAAGAAATACATGTAAATACTTTGCATATGAGCTTCATAGATTTATTACCTTGAAGAATTTTGATCATAATCATTTCTAGCTTTGAGTGTTTCTTACATTCTCTGCTGGATAGTTATTAGGCGCACCAAGCCATTCCTCATAGATGGTAATAAAAGTGGTTGTAAAGTTTTAGTGGGGTAAAGCCTTAAGAAACTTTTTGACATATATTTGCGTAAGGATTTAACCATTTTTATAGTTGCCGTTTATAAACAAGATGAGGTCCGTGACTTTCCCACGTCATATTTTTTGATATCAGATTTGCTTTGATGTAGTACTATTCTTGATCTGTTATATATCATTCAGCGTGCTTATTATTGGGTTGCTAAAACTAGTATTGGATAAATATAAATTATTTCCTCAATGAAGATCTTGTTTCTGGTGCAATTTTCTTGGATGGCAAAAATGCTAGATCTATTAAAAAACTATAGATCTGACCCATTACTTATTTTTTACTTCTTTAGCATGTTATCTAGGATTATACGTCCACAAAAGTTTTTGACCTTGGTGTGTGCTCCAGGTTATCTTTACCATTTCCAATATGATTAATCCATAATATCTTACCACTTGTCATTTCTGTTATGGTATTTAATTTTCTTCCACTAACTTAGATTCTACGATATAGTGTAATGATTGCTTCTCAAACAAGCTTGAAAATAAACAATTTGGTTTAGATAGATGCATCAGGCTACAAGCAGTCTTTGATTGCTTCACATGTAATGGAATCATATTTGATTAAGGTAAAAGGTTTCATGTCTCTCGATAGGTAACATAACCATTGTTTAGATAACGATCCACTTCACCCTTCTTAAGATGATTGTATTACTACTATTTATTATTCTCCTAACTGATACAAGCAATTTTTGTGTGTTGATAACATTGTATAGGCTGATGGAAGCCTAATATGTCTTAAAATTGTATTCCCCCTCTATTAGAGTTGCTAATCAAGTGCTTATGTCACGCATTTTTTGCGGGTTTCTAGCTAGCTTCTTTGGTGAATTTGTGTATATTCAATCTACTTCTCACTGGTTAACTTCTTATCTTCCTTGTGGGACCTAAGATAGATATTAAGAGTGTGGACTCAGCTTTTTTATTTTTGTTTTTATCGGGAGTCGGCTTTCTTCCCCAATAGTTGGTGTGTAAAAGGTGCAATATTAGTCTTGCTTACATATAATTAAATAGTGTATAAAAGCTGCAATGTCTTCTTCTTCCACCTGAAACTGATGATTAAACTAGATTTTTCTACAGTAAATGATAGCATAACAAATTCTAAATTAAGTGATGGGCATTGCGGATGGTTGAAAAGCAAAAGAATACACAAAGGAATTATAAATTAAGTAATAGCCATATTGCTATTAGTTTGATTATTTGTCGACTACGCCTCATGATTTCTTGATTTGTTTTTTCCTTGACATTTTGCATATTTTTGCTGGTTGACTTGTCTTGAGCTCAGCCACAGTCTTGGACAATGTTCTTTTAATTGGGAGTATTTGAATGTTTAAATCAAGAATTTGTTGTCAAATGTTGCCTTTGATAGCATTAGCTTTAACATTCTTAGGTTGGCTCTTTCCTTCAACTTATTCTTTGTCTTGCTTTCTTAAATGAAGGTTTCTTAGCTTGGAAAAATACAGCATATGAAGGCCATTATTGCCTTGAAGATAGCAATTTGTTTCTTATCATAGTATGCTATTGGCATATATATTTTTCCTATTAATGCCTCTGCATCTTTATTCTGTGGTCAAGCATTTTGTTTTGTCTTTACAGTACATATTCTACATCAAGTATTCTAGAGTACTGACTCTTCATCCATATAATTATATGTTTGTTTCTTTGTTATTTTATTTCTTTCTTGCAGTTTTGCTTCTCTCTGTTTCTAAAACTGAGATCATATTTCAAGCTAGGTGATGATATTGAGATGCAGGGGCGGCCACAAAAATGGCTATTTCCCAGATGGTGATTTTTTCCATCAGCTTAATGTGCTTTGAGAAACTTATAATAGTGTGGAGGATCGAGATGGTAAAATTTTTCCCTTTCACAAATATGATATTCTATAAATCATATCAATAAATTTATCTATACTAGTATTCTAGACGTAAGGCATGCTTGCTTAACACGTAACTATGCAACATACTTTTTTCTCATGTTTAATCCTCTTTTTTTTTCTTTTTTTTTGAATTTTTTAATCTACAAGTTGCTTACTGTGGTACAAATCGTATCCTTCAAGGGTAGTTTTCTTAACATGTCTCTGAAAGGAGTTGGCTTGCTAAAAGAAAAGTAACATGTCTTATGCTTAGGTTTTGCTTAGGAAAAGCGTAAACGGTTTATGCTTAGTTTTATTACTTTGCAAAGACATCTGGTGCAAAAGTAATGGTAACTAATAGCAAAACATACTTTTTCCAAAAAATCATGTCACTAACCATTAGTTATTTCCTATAGTAAGTGTCTTGATTCGTCTTTCGCTTTTCTTACATGGTGCAAGAACATAGGAACATGTGTTCATTTTGTGGCTTGCAATGTCATTTAAATAATTGTGCTTGTGCAGAAAAGAATTTGGTAATGTTTTTTCAACTTCAATTTTAAATGCTTGTGCATGTGTTCATTCTTCGAGGTGAAAGCGAACTATGGTTGATGTCTTTTAGTTTGTACTTTGTTCAGCTAATGTTATGAAAAGCGTAAGCTGTTTATGCTTAGTGTTTTAATACTTTGTGAAGACATCTGGTGCAAAAGCATTTGTCTTTCTTGTACCCTAATTGGATGTGAAAGTTTCCATGTAGTATCTTACATTTGCTCTATCAGGCAATTTAAAGTTGGTAGCTGAGTACTTTCAAAGAAGTGAAACATTTGGTGGTCCTTCCCGTGACTAGATTGGCATTTATGAAGAATGCAAAAAGTACGTATCTAGTCTGCTACAATTGCTTGTTTATAGAACTCTTGAATATTTAAGAGATTGTTGCAGCAGGTTGAATTTCCTTTAGGTATTGACAAAATTGTCGGTAAACTGATAGAGGCCTACTTGGTCTTTTGCAGGCTATTATGTAGCAGTAGAGATTTGTAAGCTCAATGCCTAATTCATGACTAGCCTTTCCAATTGTCGGTAAACTAGTAGAAACCGTTGCAACTAGCCTTTCCAATTTATTATCAAGAAGGCAAAAAATATTATACTGCTCTAAGCTCAATGCCTAATTCATGACAATATCACTTCGTATCACTATCAAATAGCTGTGTATGCATGTTTCTTTCCTAACTTATTTGCATGTTCCATCCTCCCCATTATCTCTGTTGGCAACCAGAATGGGGCAAGTCTAAGTATTTCGCTTTTGCCATATTAGTATTTAGCTTAAAGAGCGTTGACAAGCATTAGTACCATGGTTGGCCTTTTGATCAGGAAGACAGATACTGTTATACAAGCAGAGGAAAAATAATAAATCAGCCACTTGCTTTTTCTTTTCCTGATAAATACTTAATTAAGTCAAAGCATATATGTATGTGTATTTTTTGCAAAAATTTGAATATAAGATTTTGATGTGCTGTACAACTTATGTTTTGAAAGTTTTTTTCCCAAAAACCTTTGAATAGGTGTTTTAAGGCTTTGAAGTCTTTATTAGTTATAAAACTTTGGATCCCCAAAACACCTATTTAAAATAGTTTTTTTGAAAAAAATTTGAATACATAAGCTGTCGAGTACACCCAAATCTTTTTTTTTTTTTAAGAAATACTAATACATTCATATTTTGGAGTGGTTCTGTATGTTGAATTTTGGAGTGGTTTTCCAAAAATACATATACATACGTATTTTGGAATGGTTTTGTAAGTTTTTAAAAAATGTTGGGGTTTATTCTGAAACATCTTATGAGAAGCAGGAGGCTTTTTCGGCGAAGGCCCCAAAATAAACGAGCTAAATCATATTGTTGTTAAAGTAACAATGGAAAGAAAGGAGTTGGAAGAAGGTGAAAAGAGGATATAGGCAAGTGGAGCATCTCTGTGTAAGAACTCGTCGAGAATCTTCAAAAAATTCAAATTGTTCTACTTCTACCTGAATATAACTATGATAAGCCTCAGCCTCACCTTCTAATTCCAATATGCTTCTTGTGATCTTTACTTGTCTTTCCATGAGTGACATTTACGCGAGTTTGTTCTAAATGCTGCAAAGGTTTTGAACGCACCGGCGCAGGGTGGGTCCTTGTCAACATTAAGACGGTGCTTGTCTGGGGACGATAATCGACTCTGCTTCTGATAACCCCAAAGAGGTGTGCGGTTGATCACTTATTACCTCGTTGATAAATGCTTAGACAGGACAATATGAACTTTCTCTTTTATTTACTTCTGGGCCGCTTAGTCTTGGTTTGTTGTACGTTTAAAGTTATTCACTTAGCCTTCAACTAAGCTCGGAAGAAGGCAGTTTATGGAATCATTTCTTCATATCCACGCATGATGTCTGCTTACTTTAAAGTCCTAAGGAGGCCGCTCGTTTCTCCCGATTTATGGTTTAAGATAAACACCTTTTAATTGCATAGAAGCTCAAAGTACTCTGAAACAATTTGGTGTTTTTTAGAGATTTGTATCATTGCTTTTTCTGAATTTGCTTGATAGTTCTTGTTGGATAATGCGCATATCTTCAGCGACCGTTTAAGGTGCCCAGAAGATACGAAGGGGAGACAACTGCAGTCATGGGTTGAGAGAGCGCGATATGGCTATAAGCCAACCTTTATCAAATTGGGCGTCTTCAGCAAGAGCGATCTATTTCCTGAAGAGTTTGTAGATGAGCCTGCTAAACTACAGGTACAATATGTTCTATTTATATTTCTTATTCTATCTTGTTTCTCTTATTTGTTTCATATTTGCTTGATCTTCACTATCATGGACATCTTAAGTTTATGTAATACATATTGAAGACATTCCAACCTGTCTTAGTTAAAAATATTTAAATTGAATTGGGGACAACCAACTTTTCTTTGATTTTCTATGATTCTTTCACGTTCCATTATGAGGTAGATGCTAGTTGTTTTTTGTTTCTCTTTTATTGTGTCAACGTTGAAGCTGAGATTATTGATAATTCCCTGATTTTTTTTTTCTTTTTTGGAATACCATAAACACAACATAGGGTATAAAACTCAACAGAAGTAGAAAACATATAACGAATGTCTTGTT
>MJHO01000628.1:0-17649 GCA_002076135.1 Xerophyta viscosa | reverse complement strand
TCGTTGATAAATGCTTAGAAAGGACATATGACTTCTCTTTTATTTTTATCTTTCTGCCGCTTTAGGTCTTGTTTGTTGTAGTTTAAGTTATTCATTAGCCTTCAATAGCTCGGAAGAAGGCAGTTTATGGAATCATTTCTCAATATCACGCATGATGGTGTTGCTTACTTTAAAGCTTCCTAAGAAGCTCGTTATCCGATTTACTGGTTTAAGATAAACACCTTTTAATTGCATAGAAGCTCAAAGTACTCTGAAACAATTTGGTGTTTTTTAGAGATTTGTATCATTGCTTTTTCTGAATTTGCTTGATAGTTACTTGTTGGATAATGCGCATATCTCAGCGTGGACCATTTAAGTGCACAGAAGATACGAAGGCGAACAACTGCATCATGGTTGAGAGAGCAAGTATTGCAACTAGGGCCAACCTTTATCAAATTGGGCGTCTTCAGCAAGAGCGATCTATTTCCTGAAGAGTTTGTAGATGAGCCTGCTAAACTACAGGTACAATATGTTCTATTTATATTTCTTATTCTATCTTGTTTCTCTTATTTGTTTCATATTTGCTTGATCTTCACTATCATGGACATCTTAAGTTTATGTAATACATATTGAAGACATTCCAACCTGTCTTAGTTAAAAATATTTAAATTGAATTGGGGACAACCAACTTTTCTTTGATTTTCTATGATTCTTTCACGTTCCATTATGAGGTAGATGCTAGTTGTTTTTTGTTTCTCTTTTATTGTGTCAACGTTGAAGCTGAGATTATTGATAATTCCCTGATTTTTTTTTTTCTTTTTTGGAATACCATAAACACAACATAGGGTATAAAACTCAACAGAAGTAGAAAACATATACGAATGTCTTGTTATTTAATATATGAGTGTGTGTAGGGTGGTTAGTAAGATGAGGTCACCACTGGAAATGACGACCTCATTTTAGATCATCATTTCCAGTGACAACGTTGACTTGAATGTTTCGTCAAGCGCCACGCTGGTGAAGGTCGTCACTTCAAGTGACGATCTTTGGCTGACATTGCCAGTCTGGTATTATTTTAGTAAATAATTCAAATTGAATATTTTAATATCAAACATAAAAATGTTAAATAAAAATTTATGGTTTTACATGTTTTGAATAATTGAACCTGAGATGACTTTTTTTTCAAGTTAAATTTAAATAAAAATGACAATTTTAAAATCGTGTTTTAAATAAAAATTGCAAGCGGGCAACACGTGGATATGCTCCTTCTGCTTAGCAAAAAGTCGTCAGTTTTGCGTTAGTGGCGACCGCGATTCTCAGTCCTAATAGTGAAGCTTTGGTGAATAGTGAAGTAAATCTATTGATATTAGAGAATGAGAAAGTGGAAGTGTTTGACAGATTCCGTGCACAGTTGTGTCCTCTAATCCTATGATGTGCTTCTTCTATAATCATATGTTATGTTCTATCTAGTGGTGTATTAGATTGAGTAGCATTATGCTAGTTTGATGATGATGGACGTTCTACAACATATATAAAATTGTTTCAATGCATTAGTGTGATCATATTGCAGCAAAAAATTACAGTAAAGTCTCTTATAATGAGTTGGAGGAGGAAAACAACATGCATTACTCACAGGTGCATAGCGTGGTTGTATGGCCGATTACATTTTTTAGGGATCATCAACTGTAACCGTAGGCATGAAGATCCTGGAAATAACAGATCTATTACTTGATAAATTCGTGGACCTACTTATGAGCTACTCATGGTTGTCTGTGACGCCCCGTACCCCGGGGGTCACGTAAAGCAAACAGAGTGGACTTTTTTTTTGAAGAATAAACTAAAAGACAAGACATTATAAGCTAGTACTTCCAATTTTCAATAATACATTAGATTTACAAGTTAATTAAATTACACAGCGGAAGATAAATAAATTTACATTTTTAATCCAAAACTATCTTCTGAACCCCGTGCTCGCTCTACGATCGTCGACAGTCCCTGCAAATAACTGAGGGGAAGAAGGGGGGTGAGTATATAAAATATACTCAGTGAGTGACCCACCCTGGCAAAGGCAACTGCCAGGACTGCGGCCACACACCAAACACATATAAGCACGGTAAGCACACATGCGAATGCATTCATGCGTGTGTATAGAAGTTCTGCATATTATTGCTACTTCTATATGCCAATGCAATCTGCACGCGTAACATAAGTCCAGGCACACGAGTTGTATTCTAATCATCTTCTAGCAATAGATGCACATACAAGTTATCACAACATGCTGGAGTAAACAACTCACTACAAGTATGATCTCACAAATTCATAAATTAGCGTGCAAACAAAATTATATAACATGCTTTTATATCATAGCATAACTTTATTATGCACGTCACAATAAACAAGCATTGCCACCAATAGTGGACTTACACAAAACCAACCACATAACCATACGCATATCCATTTGCATAACCATACGCGATATGTTGCCAAACATGAACAATGATAAGCCACAAAATCCAGATAATATCACAATAAACAGTAAGAAGCAACATAGCATCACATAAAGATAATCACACACCAATCCAATAGGTTATGCTGTTATCTTTCTTATGTCAGTGTGATCTAACCTATAGTTAGTCCTCTCTCTCATGTTTATTCTGGTAAGACGAGTCCAACAGCGAACTCCCAAGTCTAGGGCACCTATACCCCATCCCGGAATAGGGCAGTCCCGGACGCCCGCACACTTAACAAGGCTTTCGCCCGCTGTCGCAGGGTTTTCCATCGCGACACACAACTCACAATAGGGGCGACCCCACAGCGCAAAATGGAGGCTACTCGGACTTTATATGCCATAAGAAACCGAGCCTCGCACAACATAGCAACCGCCTGGCCAACTGCTGATCCGCAAGGTACAACGCCCACCGTCTTTCGTAGAGGCAAACTCACCGCCTTAGGTACTCTAGTTGGAACCCTCCGCCCTCGATATATTGTCCCCCGGAAATCGTACATCAAGCTGACTCAATCGAAACTCGACGGAATCCAAATTCCGAGCACCCACATTTTTTATTAAGGCACAAACATCACGAGTGTCTCTAGAGCTATTTCACTCTACAACTCGTACATGCTCAATAACATCAATATCATCATTGATAGCATATTATAGAGCAACCAAACAATGTTCATAACATTGAAAACATCACATATGTACACATCATAGGTACATTCACATAGCTAGCATATTTAGCATCTCATGAGCATCACAATAGCATCTTAGCATGATCTCATAACAATCATCATCATAGCAATTGGGTCTATAGCTCAGTATAACATGAATCTCATAACACATCATACTATCCACCAAATCAAACATATCAAGCAAGCTTCCACATCAAGCATGCCACAAAAAACTCGGTGCTTAAACACGCACAATTACAAGATAGTAATGCATTCAAGTGTTAACACATAATACATAGCACATATCTAAACACTTACCACGTGTATCAAAACGATCAACTCAAATGCATCGTAAGGTAGGTCAAAACACTTAATATAATAAGCATGCATTCATACAAGCACTCCCGCTAAAAATATCATTTAGGTCACACACCTAGGGAGTCGTCCACGCAGGCAAACACATCACTAACATGATGTCCATGCAACATAACTTACATAATATCACCAACATTTCTAATGCATGCACCCACAAAACTCTTGTTCACAAGCATGACTAGGCAATGTCAATACATACACAATTTAATACTCGCATATATCGCCGAACGCAAACTAGCATATCGCCCTAATTGAGTCGACAAGCAATGCCACACGAAACATGTTCACACAACAGGGAGCATATATAAAGGTGTCCAAACATGATTACAAGCACACCCTATCACCATGTGTCGACACCCCATTTTGTCCGGACTACCGCATATGCATACACATTTATATATATTGGGGCTTATATCTATATATGTATATGTATACATGGACAAATGAATGACCATATACACGTGCTCACATACACAACACACATACATATATATACACACCATCATCTATCGAAGTGTGCTAATCGGGACCCACAAAGCACAATTTAGCTTAACTACCCAAGTAGGCCTACTCGGACCCAACTAAGTGCGATCAAGCCTGATTGGTCCAATTAGGCCCGATTAAGTCTGATTATGCCCGATCAAGCCGAATTGGCCCGATTAAGCCCGATAGGCCCGGTTAAGCCAAATTATGCTCAACCAAGCTCAAATAGGCCAAATAAGACCAAAAAGACATGATTTAACCCATTTGGCCCAATTGAGCCCGATAAGGCCCGATTGTCATGAACTTTTTTTTTTTAATTTAAATATCTTGGGGTGGTGGCTGGCAGCCACTACCCCTCCCAAACCGCCCTTTCTCTCTCCTCTCCTACCAACTCACAAACCCTAACCCTAAACAAGCCAAATTCCTAAACTACCTCCCAAATGGTTCTATAAAAACACCCCAAGCCACCATTTCGAGGGGAGAGGGAGAGGAGAAAACCAAAAACAAAACTCTGAGAAAATTTTTAGAGAAAGAGAGAGAGAAAAAGAAGTGAGAGAAAGAGAGCTAGAGAGAGAGAGAGAAAGAGAGCTAGAGGGAAGGAGAGAGAGAGAGAGAGAGCTATTGCAGCCAGTAGCTGGGTTGATCTCTCTCCTTAGACCATCCAGCCCGCCAATTTCGGCCGTGCCGTCGCTGTCCGCCGGAGCCGACGCCCGCACTCCGGCCAAAAATTACAAGCGCAAGTATACTCGTCCAAACACGTCCAGTACTTTTTTCTGTATCTTCTTTTTACCTTATAAGACACACATTAAGCGGTGACGAACGTCGCCGTCGCCGTCGGCATCGCCGGCGGCGACCGAGAAATAAAAAAAAACCTAATGTTGCACGAAACCGACACGAAACGAAAAACGTCCCGCCATTAATGGCCAGGTAGTTCAGTGACGTAATAGAAAACCACATATGAATGAACGGGGCGGCCCTTCGACGGGCTGCGACGGCCGGAAAACGATAAAAAAATTATTTTAACCGAAACTTGCACCGTTAAAAAACACGCATGTACAGTCGTTAAAATCAATTTTGGACGTCACCATTAACTTCAGAAGGGTCGATTACCATAGGGTAGGTAGTCGGCGCCGCCGGAACGGCGCCAGAACCGCGCGCGCAAGAAATGCAGAAAAACGGAGAAGACGATCGGACAGGATCGCCTAAACCCGTAGTCCCGATTAAACCGTGCCGAGTCTGTCCGACGCGTCTCACAGCATATTTTTTTTTTTTTTTTTTTTTTTATTTAAATAGGTGAACAGTAACCGCCTTATATTTTTTTTTTATTATTATTTTATTCAACAAAATAAAAATCTATAAAATCATCTAGTGATAAATTTTAATCCCGTTAACAATCAACCATATAATCAAATACCTCGTTGTTAATAAAAAAAAAAAAACTCGGAACGAAATGGATATTTTCCCCGAATTAAAAACTTTTTTACATAAAAGTATATCATAGCCGAGTTAGGTGCGAGAATGGATCATTTCAAGCCCTAGCCTCATTTGGGCTATGAAAGAAGAAAACAGTGCTGAGCTCCGTAATAAATGTTTGTGTTTTTACCTATTTCTCTTTATTTAATATTATACAAATTCTTTATGCCAAATATATATGTAAATATTGTCGTATTATAAACGCGAATAGATGTATATTTATTATAGAGATTTGATTTCTCCAACCCTTTGGATTACGAACTGGATAGATCCTAATCTAAGTGGTTGGGGCAAATAAAATATAAATTGTCAAATAGAAAAAGTGATCGGTATTACTCCTCCAAATCCGACTAGGTATATTTATCAAAATCAAATTCCATGTAAATAAAGAAAATATTGAAACAGGATAATGGATATTGCCCTGATAAATATATTTTCTTTATTTGGATGTATCTGTCCAAATGTGATTAAGAGAGTAAGGGTGGGAAAAAAAAAAATGGGGCCGATCCCCTCTCCCTAAATTTTTCCCCCAAAAATAAATAAAAAGCCCAGAAAAAAAAAAAAATTAAATAAATATGGCCAAAATATTTGAAGTAATAAAAATTTTGTAAATTACAAATCTAAGGATAATTTAATCCACTTAATAGAGTAACCCTCTTAGAGGGGCGCTGTGGGGGTGTTCCGTCTTCCCCACACGTAAACGACAAACAAGCCTAAGAATCTTTAAGTGCCTTATCCCGTTTCCTAGATTTCCATAAATATCTTGTGGCGACTCCAATCCTTTTCCTATCGGAGAAAGGGTCGTCCAACAGATGGCGATCCGCTGGGAGCCGTCAGGCTCGTTTTTAAAGTTGATTAAAAATAAATTTTAGAATTTATATTTAACACATACAAATCACATGTTTAGTTATGAGTCTTTAAATAGATATTTATTAATGTCTGCATTCATGTATAACCAAGGACATTACCCATCCTATTTTACGCGGGACAATCGAGCTTGCGTACAATGTACGTAGGTAGTCCGTAAGCCTGGCCCTTTTTTAAACCCAAGTCAAAAGTTTATCTGGGTAGTACACCGACTGAGTTACTAATGTGCACCGGTCGTCGGTAGGAAATCCAGCAATGACAGACTGCTAGATAAAACACTGGGATAATCGGAGCTTACGTACAATGTACGTGGGTAGTCCGTAAGCTCAGCCATTATAGGCACACATAATTCACCCAGCCATCATGTAGTCTAAGTGGCACAAAAATTGTCAATAAAAAAGCACACATCTTTCAACTTCATTTTACTCCTCTAAATTCAACCGAAATTTCCTTGCTTTTTTTTCTCGCAATAACTGTGAATATTCATATTAGCACAAATTTCATTACTCAAGTTTTCAACAATAAAAAAAATGTTTTTCCATAAAAATCTGCATGATTTTACAATAAGTGCATACTACAGCATGAGCACATGTGCAAACGCTGACATCCACACTTTTTGCTAAGAGAACGGTCAAGACGACTTTTACCAAAAGGAGCCCGTACCTGCTCAGGTCGAGACGTCACACCCCTGCACCCATGGCGGACAACGAAGTAAATGAACAGCTGAAAAAAGATAATGAAGAACTGCGAAGACAGCTGGAAGATATGAACAAACAGCTGGAGCACCTCACGACTACTATTGCACTACTCGTTGAACAGAGAGGTACCAACACAACAGCTCAACTTATAGGAGAGCCGAGCTCATCAGCCGGCCTACCAATCAAAAGAGAGCAGTCTGCGCAACAGACACCATCATGAACCCTTTTGGCTACCTGCGCAACTTGAGTCAGTCCAGTATGCTATGCCACAATACATCTCGCCAAACACCAAGCTGAAGCCCAAACCATCACAGCCGGTTAATCCTGTAACGATACTGGCACTGCCACCTCCTGACCAGCAGCCTGACGCAAATCCATCAGGGATAAGCAGATACAAGAAAAAAGTTGAGACAATTTCTAAGACCGTCTGAAAAACTAGAGGCTCCCGAGGAACCTATGGACCCAGCAAATTCTGCATTGTCCAGATCTCGATAATACCAAAGACTTCAAGGTTCCCTGACTTGAAAAATATGAATGGTACTGAAAAGAAATTCCCCCTCCCAGGGGTTTTTTCCAAACCCCCCCACCAAAATTTCCCCCAATGTACTGTAGTAAGATGGGGGCATACCTCAAGAACGAGAAAATGCTGATTTATATTTCCAAGAAAGCCTAAATGGGCCAGCCCCATCCGATGGTACCCGTAAATTGAATAAAAACGAGATCAAAAGCTGGAAAGACTTGGCGAACGCATTTCTAACCCACTATCAGCATAATAAGGATCTGGCACCAGACAAAACTACACTGAGGGCCCTGACTCCTAAATAGAACGAGAAATTTCGCGCTTTCTGCCCAGAGATGGAGGAACATGGCTGCCCAGATCACTTCCGAAACAGAACAAAGAACTTATCGACGAGTTTTATGACTCTGAGCTGTTTGGGAATGATAAGATACGCACTGCATGTGCTATCGCTTCACTTTTGGCCAAATAATCACAGGCAGGCCTCAGAAATAAGGAACTGCCCAAGACAACTCTTAAATCGCCCGAAGACACGAAAACAAGAAGAAAGACAAAGAAGTGCATAATATCAGCGGGGCGAATACTACAATCAATCCATATATCGAGTTCCCGGCAATATCAAACCAGTGGATATTATCAAACGCCTCAACAAAATAATCAATACCGACAGACTCGCCCTTATCAGCAATACCAACAATTACCACGGCAACCTCAACAGTCACTCAGATTATCAAATCAGCAACACATACCCCGTACTCAACAGCAACAGCCCCAGCGACCTTCGCCAAGTTTTTACGGGAACCACTGCCGTGTCTCAAAAGAAGTGTTTTAAACAATCGCTGCAGAAGGGCCTACTCATGCCCATTCCTAGCCGACAATTCACGCCACCATATCCAAGATGGTATGATGTGAATGCGTTTGTGACTACCATAGTGGCGGCCAAAGTCACTCCACTGAAAATTGCTACATCCTTCGGAACAAATTTAGCGAGTTGAATTGTATACGGAAGGATAAAAATCTCACCTACAGATGCAACGCAACGACCACCCGGTAAATAACACAGCTTACTACCCAAGCAACAACAGCGGAGGGATAATGAGAATTGACACCTCAGCTTGTTTCACGATTAGTGGTTTCTGTACCACCCACGCAAGCTAGATGCTATTTTGATGAATCTTTTCCTGTACTAAGTTATGATAGGACGCATGTTTAGTATAGTACATGTCATGATATGTATCCACTCTTCTCCCTCGGTCATGTTTTGTCTTTTTGCACAGACCACTCTAGTTGGGAGAGTTTTTGTAATGCAATTTGGGAATGAACTAATTTAAATATAAAATTGTCTCATGTTCTTCATTTGTCATGAACATTTCTTTGTTATATATTTTTTGCTAGTAAATTTTGCAGAATGTAAAGGACAATGTATGTTCCCAAATTAACATAATAAAAATGACTGGCGACTTGCCACATACACAAAGAGAAAGAAAAATCAAAAAAGGAAAAAGCGAAAAATTTTGAAAAGGGAAAGAAAATATGCAGCGCCGTATGAATCTCAAACTCAAAAGCTGACTCTTGAGTAATGAAACAATACTCTGCGATCATTTTTGCTCAAACGAGCGGAAAGATTTTGTGGGTAGGCAAGTGCACCGGGACAAATAACCTCAACGACGACTCTTCTTCTCCTTATTGACAAAAATGAAAAAAAAATGAAAAAGAATGAGAGAAAAAAAAAAAAGAAAGAAGAGAAGAAGAAAAAGAAAAGAAAAAGGAGAAAGTACAAAAAAAATGTAGAAGATAAAAAAAAAAAAAAGAAGAAAAGAAAAAGAAGAAGAAGAAGAAAGGATGAGCAAAAAGGAAGAAATAGAAGAAGAAAAGTCGTAAACGCCTATAAAATTTCTCGTGTATAATACCCTACAAAATCTTTCCATCAAATAAGCGGACATGTACCCGGAGCCAGAGTATCCACCTATATTCTCAAAAAAAAAAAAAAAAAAAAAGCGGTTAAATAAATCTAGACCCAGCCATAAATATGCTATCGAGCATCACCAACGAACTCATTTGCAAGAACATTTTAAGAAAGAGCCCGCTAGGCGAAACCTGAAAGGCGGCCCTAGGCAAAATAAGTTAGGGCAAAGAACAAGTTGCAAATCATTCTCTTTATGCATTTTAAAAACAAAGACCATGCATTCAGAATTACATTCTGCAAGATTTCATACGCATCAGTCACTACTCCACATAATCGTAAGCTGAAAAATCCCTCGTCAACCACATCTTCTAGAAAAATCGTCGTCTCAAGAACTCCACTTTTCAATAAATCAGCCTCACAAATATCTACATCAGCCAAACTACCCAGCACCTAAAATTGGGGCAATTTTATTATAAATAAAATTTATTCCAAAATTGCTAACTTCCAACCTAGAGGTTCAGACTTTAGATTTTCACGAAAATCTAGAAAAGACTAACCTGCACTGAACGGAGGATAGGAAATAGGTATCATGACAAGTTAAAGCTAAAAATGCCTCCGACATAACTCGTTTGAATGAAAAGATAAAGAACGAGCGCCAAACTGGGGCAATTTTCAGAAGAACAAGTAAATTGACAACAGTAAATCACACGAAAGAAGGCTTGTTGAGCACAGAATTCCAAAGCAAGAAAAAGTGCACTTCAACGAGTTGTACAAACTGTGGCTGTTTTTCATGCAATAAGAATGCTAAGTACCAGAGGAAGTTATCAAAACAGAAGAGAATATTTTCAAGGAGCAGAATTCAATGGCTGACAAGATTTGGACAAATTGTGCTGCCACTCTAAGCTGATGCAAAATTTCTCCCCTCAAAAATCCCCAAAATGGAATCAATCAAAATATGACGAAAAAGGAAGAAGAAAAGAAAAAAAAGAGAGAAAACGAAGATCAGAAGAAGATTCTCAGGGCAATGATAATTTGGAATAGTCGGATTGGCCAGATTTTCTCACGCAGCATATTTTCAGCATAAAATTTTTTTTTTTTAAAAAAAAAAAAAAAAAAAAAAAAAGCTTTTGACAAATTCCTTTCAAAACAAATTTTCACAAACAACATTTCAACATTGCATGTACAAATTCAACAACAGACAACAATATTTATTCTCAAAGTTAACAAATGAATCCCACAGACTCTGAGATGCAAATCAGATCTATAGTTAATCCTTGTAAGTCACGAGATGCAAATCAAGCCTGCAAACCGGATCAACTACACTTTATCATCGTAAGTCCCGATAAGTAAATTGGGCTTATTTCTTCACCGTCCAAGAAACAAATTGGATGCATCATCTTCACATCAAATGCAACTCTCTCCGCGAGGCGTAGTTCTCGCGTCATTTCACTCCTTCGTGAGGCGTAGTTCTCATGAAAAATTTTTTTGTCGCGAGGCGTAATTCTCGCGTCATTTCACTCCTTCGTGAGCCGTAGTTCTCATGAAAACTCTTTGTTGTCGCGAGGCGTAGTTCTCGAGTCATTTCACTCTTTCGTGCAAACCCTTTCTCAATGCGAGGCGTAGTTCTCGCATCCATGAAGACTCTTCCTCCCCGCGAGGCGTAGTTCTCGTGTCGATTCCTCTCCTTCGTGAGGCGTTGTTCTCATGAAAACTCTTTGTTGTCACGAGGCGTAGATCTCGTGTCATTTTCTTCTCGTCATAAGGCGTAGTTCTTATGACAACTCTCTCCTTCAAGAGGCGTAGTTCTCATGAAGACTTTCTATCTCGTTACGAGGCGTAGTTCTCGGGTCAATTTCTTTTTTATCATGAGGCGTAGTTCTCATAAAACTCTTTCTCGTCACGAGGCGTAGATCTCGTGTCATTTTCTCTTCTTCATGAGGCGTAGTTCTCATAAAAACTCTTTCTCGTCACGTGGTGTAATTCTCATTTCGATTTCTCGTCATAATTGATAACTCCTCTTTATCTTGAGGCGTTGCGTAATTCTCATAAAAACTTTTCTCGTCACGAGGCCTAGTTCTCGTTTCGATTTCTCTTTGTCATAAGGCGTAGTTCTTATGACAACTCATTCATGAGGTGTAGTTCTCAAGAAAATTTTTCTCACGAGGCGTAGATCTTGTGTCATTTTCTCTTCTTCAAGAGGCGTAGTTCTCATAATGCTCCAGAAACCACTATTGGTTGTTTCACTTCCATCCTTGAAGTCGACTGTGCTTCATAATCACATTATCTCGTTCCAATCTCACTTTTGAGTCGACTGTAGTCATGTGTCATTTTCATTGACGGACGACTGATCTTAGTGACCACAATAAACTGGATGAACGACTATCCTCTCTCTCTCTCAAGTACACAATAGGGAACGGATACAAAAGAAAATTTCTCGTCTCTCTCGCCGGACAAAATGTGGTATCTCTTTTATCTTTGCCTAATCTTTTTTCAAACGAATAGACAAAGAGGGGCAACTGTCGACACCCCATTTTGTCCGGACTACCGCATATGCATACACATTTATATATATTGGGGCTTATATCTATATATGTATATGTATACATGGACAAATGAATGACCATATACACGTGCTCACATACACAACACACATACATATATATACACACCATCATCTATCGAAGTGTGCTAATCGGGACCCACAAAGCACAATTTAGCTTAACTACCCAAGTAGGCCTACTCGGACCCAACAAGTGCGATCAAAGCCTGATTGGTCCAATTAGGCCAATTAAGTTGATTATGCCCGATCAAGCGATTGGCCCGATTAAAGCCCGATAGGCCCGGTTAAGCCAAATTATGCTCAACCAAGCTCAAATAGGCCAAATAAGACCAAAAAGACATGATTTAACCCATTTGGCCCAATTGAGCCCGATAAGCCCGGTTAGGCCCATTGAGCCCGATAAGGCCCGATTGTCATGAACTTTTTTTTTTTTAATTTAAATATCTTGGGGTGGTGGCTGGCAGCCACTACCCCTCCCAAACCGCCCTTTCTCTCTCCTCTCCTACCAACTCACAAACCCTAACCCTAAACAAGCCAAATTCCTAAACTACCCCCAAATGTTCTATAAAAACACCCCCAAGCTCACCATTTCGAGGGGAGAGGGAGAGGAGAAAACCAAAAACAAAACTCTGAGAAAATTTTTAGAGAAAGAGAGAGAGAAAAAGAAGTGAGAGAAAGAGAGCTAGAGAGAGAGAGAGAAAGAGAGCTAGAGGGAAGGAGAGAGAGAGAGAGAGAGCTCTTGCAGACCAGTAGCTGGCGTTGATCTCTTCTCCTTCAGACCATCAGGCCCGCCATTCGCCGTGCCGTCGCTGTCGCCGGAGCCGACGCCCGCAACTCCGGCCAAAAATTACAAGCGCAAGGTATACTCGTCCAAACCTCCTGAAACTTTTTCTGTATCTTCTTTTTACTTATAAGAACACACTTAAGCGGTCGAGAACGTCCCTCGCCGTCGGCATCGCCGGCGGCGACTCGAGATAAAAAAAAAACTAATGTTGCACGAAACTCGAACGAACGAAAAACGTCCCGCCATTAATGGCCAGGTAAGTTCAGTGGACGTAATAGAACACATCTGAATGAACGGGGAGGCCTTCGACGGGCTGCGACGGCCGGAAAACGATAAAAAATTATTTTAAACCGAACACTTGCCACCGTTAAAAAAACACGCAATGTACAGTCGTTTTAAAAATCAATTTTGGAATGTCACCATTGACTTCAGAAGGGTCGATTACCATAGGGTAGGTAGTCGGCGCCGCCGGAACGGCGCCAGAACCGCGCGCGGCCGAACGCGCAGCCGCGCGCGCAAGAAATGCAGAAAAACGGAGAAGACGATCGGACAGGATCGCCTTACCGTAAGTCCGATCTAAAACGGTGCCGAGATCTGTCCGACGCGTCTCACAGCATTTTTTTTTTTTTTTTTTTTAAATAGGTGAACAGTAACCGCCTTATTTTTTTTATTTTATTATTATTTTATTCAACAAAATAAAAATCTATAAAATCATCTAGTGATAAATTTTAATCCCGTTAAAAAATCAACATATAATCAAATACCCGTTTGTTAATAAAAAAAAAAAAACTCGGACGAAATGGATATTTTCCCGAAATTAAAAACTTTTACATAACAAGTATCTATATCGAGTTTTAAGGGTGCGAGATGGATATTTCCAAGCCCTAAGCTCATTGGCTATGAAGAAGAAACAGTGCTGAGCTCCGTAAAATAAAAATGTTGTGTTTTACCTATTTCTCTTTATTTACATATATACAAATTCTTTATGCAAATATATATGTAAATATTGTCGTATTATAAACGCGAATAGATGTATATTTCATTATAGAAGATTTGATTTCTCTCCACCTTTGGATTACGAACTGGATTAGATCCTAATCTAAGTGGTTGGGGCAAATAAATATAAATTGTCAAAATAGAAAGTGATGGATATTACTCTCCAAATCCGACCTAAGGTTTTATTTATCAAACATAAATTCCATGTAAATAAAGAAAATATGAACGGAAAAAAAAAAATTAAATGGGATATTGCCCTGATAAATATATTTTCTTTATTTGGATGTATCTGTCCAATGGTGATTAAGAGAGTAAGGTGGAATTGTTCGATCTCTCTATTTCATAATAATAATAAATATGTGATAAATATAAACTCAAAATTATTTTAATCACTTATAGAGTACCCTCTTAGGAGGGGCGCTGTGGGGGTGTTCCGTCTTCCCCACACGTAAACGACAAACAAGCCTAAGAATCTTTAAGTGCCTTATCCCGGTTTCCTAGATTTCCATAAATATCTAGGTGGCGACTCCAATCCTTTCCCCTATCGGAGAAAGGTCGTCAACACCATGCATGACCTGATACATCTAATCGACTAACATTCACGTTTTCCGATGCACATCTACATGCACTCTAGCTAATCCGTCCGCACACCATCCCACTGGCATTAACCATCTAGGGAACGCGAACACCACTACCGAGCACCCAAACACAAAATCATGCTATCGAACAATGTCACACAAGACGATCAGGATAGCTAGCATGAATATTATCAATGCCGAATACATGTTATCACAACCTAGGAGTCACATGTTATTTTCAACATAATTCCTAGCATACTTTTCTAATGAATATCATTATCTAACACATGCTATCGCATCCAACAATTCATATCATGCCGACATTTCATATCTAGACAAGCTACTACATCGTAGCATATAGTCCTAGCATGATTTCTAGCAAGATTTCTAACAACCAAGTGAGACCGCAGGGGCACTCACCTTAACCCGAATGTAAAACTTCTAGGGTTTACCGATCGGCGCGTAAACGTCGAAGCTTTTCCGGAAATGATCCCACGAACGAGTCCACGACGTCGAGACGAAGCGGCGGAGTGGTCAAGTTTGCCGAAGGCGGCTGGCGGCAGCTACAGTGGCGGCGGCGGCAAAATTGGCGGCGGCCGAGGAGCTCAAGAGGCGGAGGAGACAGCGGCAGAGATGTCAGTGACGGCCAGAAAGGCGGCGGCGGCGGCTCTAGGCGATCAACGCATCAGTCGGCAGCGACGAGGTTCGGTGGTGGCTCAGACGACGTCGGGAGGCAGCGGTGGACGACACCGAGCGGCGGAGACACGGAATCAATAGCGGCGCATCTAGGGTTTGCAGCGGCGCGAGCAATCGTGCACGGGGGAGAGAGAGGTAGCAAGCCAGGGGAGGAGAGGGGTTGTCGGAGACGGTGGTGCGCACGCCGAGGACGGCGGTTGGTGATCGGACGGAGGCTGCGCGACGAGGACCGAGAGAGAGAGAGAGAGAGAGAGCCGAGAGGAGAAGAAAAAAAAAAAAAAAAAAAAAAAAAAAGAGAAACAAAAAAGGAAAGGAAGAAAGAAGAAGAGAGGAGTCGCAAGAGAGGGAGAGGGTGAGACGCGAGCGAGAGAAGGGAGGGGGACAACACGACTGGGACGACCGATTATATAGAGACAATAGATACACGATCAAATTGGCGAAATAACAGAGAACCCAAGAACACAGAAGCCAAGTGGCTCGGTCGGCCGGGTCCAGCTCAAATTGGGCCCAAATTGGTCCCAAATTGGTCTAAAACACAACCAAATCAAATACAAATCAATCCAATTCAATTCATATCCAATTAATCCATCAACAAATCGAATAAACTCTCGATCGAAGGAAATTAACCCGATAATATAAATTCTAAATCTCCGGAACCTCACATTGTCAATCATCTCCTGATACTTGATAAGATGCACCACCAACACTGCAAGTTTTAGCTGAACTCTAATAGTTGCTATACAGTTATTGGTTTAGAGATGTTTTGTAACGTAAGATCTTCTATTCCGCTTTCTTTGCTGGATTTGTTTGCCATAGCTACTGATCAACCATTCTGCATTCCTAACCTTTACATTTGTCCTTAGAGCATTTTCAACTCTTAAAGGTGACATCTGACCTGCCAACTGATGATGCTGGTTGCTTTTATATTATTAGGCATGTGGGTTATAATATTATCTGCAACCGTTAAGCTATAGTTAACATGCATCAGCTAATCTATTTATTAGCGTCTTTAATGTAGTAAGAAAAAGAAGAGTAAGAAGAACGGAAGAATAAAATTGGAATAGAGTAGAACAAAGGGTGTTGGTTTCACTTATACCACAAGATACTTGATTCTCAAAAGGAGCATCGACTGAGAATTAGAAGAATAAAACTAAGAGAGTATAATTCTTCTTATCAAAATTTGGCATAGTTAATCCAAAAAAAGATAGGAGAAAGATATCAGATATCTTTTTTTAATAAAAAAAAAAAAAGAAAATTGTTCTTTATGACTGATCTACTGCTTATTCCTGTGTTCTTGTTATGAATTGGAAAAGAGGAAATTGTTCCTTTCTATTCCTGACTCTTATTGTCCAGAGATAACTAGGTTAATGCATCAAAAAGGTGTACCTTAGTACCGCACTACTTTTGATTATCGGTCCAATATGATGCATGAGTCATATTTTCTATTTTAAATTCCGCCCCACAAATTAGGCGAAGCATATCACAACCTTGCTTCTCAAGCGGGAAAGAGAGACAATGTCACACATGTTCAGAAAATGAGAATGCGTAGTCATGCTAGGTAAATCAAATATGCTGAAAATTTTAAGAATGGCTTACTTCATATTTCTTTTTTTTTTCGAGATCGCCACTATCTGGACCTACAAAGCAATTAAACCCTCTAGTTTCAGGCGACTATCATTCTAGGTAAATCAAATAGTTACAAAATTTAACAATGGCTTACTTCATATTTCTTTTTTTTCGAGATAACTAGAAACTCGTGCCTGTGGTACTCTTCTTCCAGGTCCGAAATTTTACTAACCTAGACAACTTTAGATAGGAAAGCACCATCGCACTTGCACCCCTGGATTAATTGCAGGCCGCATGGCCCGAACTGGAGGCTCAAACTGGTCCTTCTTCCTACCTGGGGGCTGCTTTACATATTTTAGGATTTTTAAAAAGCAAAACAGTGACGTGATTGGCAGTACAGTGCGGTCGAAGGCTTTTTGTGGTTGTACTTTTATTTTTGCTTTCATGGTTCACATTAATAATTTATTTTTTGGGGAGACATGCATGAAAAATATGTTAAGAAAATCCTTGTTTATATTATTTGCACAGCTTCCTTTATCTCTGATGCAAGTATGCAACCATCACAAATGCGTAAATGTTTAATGCGCAACCCGTATGTACTTTTAAAAAGATCTGAAACAACATTGCAACTTTGTTTGCCTTCTTAAAGGCATAGGGTATACACTGGATCCAAGCTTTTCCTTTACAAAAGTAGCTACACCAGATGCTCAGGTATTTCAGCTGCTTCTATCTATTTGAGTTTTAACTTATTTTTATCAGTAGATATTCTGTCTATTTACACTTGAAGGCTCATACCTTGTCTTCATTTAAAAAAAAATAAAAAATAAAAAATAAAAAATCGGGAACTACTTAATTCAAAAGAGAACCAACGAAGTACAGCAGACGTTGTGCAGGAGATAAGGAGGTGAGCTGGTGATGTAATCATCCATCTCATGTTTTTGTTTAAAGTTCCTCTTATTAGCACTAGTTTAAAACATACATGAGAATTTCTGTTCTCTTT
>MJHO01000627.1:0-20197 GCA_002076135.1 Xerophyta viscosa | reverse complement strand
TAGAACCGAACCAGTTCATCTCGGATTGCATCCGATTCCAGAATCTCCACCCCATGCAAATCTTCAATCGAAACAATGCGATTTTGCACTCGTTGCATAGCCACTTTCTTGAAGAAGAAACTTGTGCATTGGTCTCCATCTTTAAGCCAATTCAGCTTAGCTCGTTGAGCAATAGCCGCTTGCTCCATCCTGGCAGCCTTGTAAATATAGATGACGACAATATCTCTCAAGCCGTAGCAATAAATCATCATTATAATACTTAGTAAGAAGCTCCTGACAGATAGAAAGGAAATGGTTAGCTTGCAAAACATTTTGACTCAGATTACTTTCTTCTTCCTCATACTCCGGAAGTGTGGCTTTAGAGCTTTAAGCTTCTTGACAACTGAATACATTGCTGTACCAACAATGTGATGCTTCCACACCGAATCAACGATCTCCAGGAAACCTAGCTCATTTGCCAAAAAATTGTCAAACCTAAAGGTTTTCCTTTTAATATTCGGAGACATCCCGAAATCCACAATGAGCGGTGAGTGATCAGAGGTAATTATCACTCTTATAAGAAAGAGAAGGATAGTTGAGTAGCCAACTTGGATTTGCAAGAATCCGGTCTAGCCTCTTCCAAATAGCCCTATTCCCCGGTTGACGGTTGTACCATGTGAAAAAATGACCCGTCATTGGTAGAGTAGTAAGATCCGCCGCCACCACACAAGCATTGAAATCCACAAGATCATCATCCTCTACAAGTCCTCCTCTCACTTCATTTTCGTGTAGCACAGTATTAAAGTCTCCCATCACAATCCAAGACTGATTATTAGAAGATGTGGCCTTTAATAGAAGTTGATCCCAAAGGTGCCGTCTCTCTTGGATAGTGTGCAAGCCATAGACCACCGAGACTGTAATTGTATCCCTCTCACCAAGAGACACTAATTTGCAATGTACCACCTGTGTACAAGAATCTTCAACATCAACGGATACAAACCCTGGATCCCAGCCGAGCCAAATTCGGTTCCCCGGTCCATCCACATAATCATAATACCATGTCCAATTCTCACAGATCCGAGAACTTATGATTTGCGCTTTACCAGCCGCCACCCTCGTCTCAACAAGCCCCACAAACTTTAAACCGTACTTCGATATCAACTGCCGTACCGAAGTAGTGTGACCTAAAGTGTTTAGGCCACGAACATTCCAACATAAGATAGGAATCATGGGACAACCTCTTCAAGGGCTTCAAAGCTTTTAGGGCCCTCAGAAGTAACAGCAGGATTAGAAATAACTTCCTCACCCACATTCAGATCATCCCCAAGTACATCAAACGGATTGGACACTATAATAGATGGAGTAGTAGTAGCTACAGATGAAGAGGTACCTTTAACATCATTCGTAATAGTAGCAGCTCTAATATGTACCACTTCTTCTTGAATTCCCGGTTCAATAGCATCATCAACCCCCGCAACACCACTCGAACCAGCAACATCAGCAACCTTCACTCCAGCACCCGAGTCAGCAACAACAGCAACCCTCTCAACAGCACCCGAACCAGCAACAGCCCTACGCCTCACACCAACACTCGAACCAGCTACATCAGCGGCCTTCACACCAGCATTTTCGTTATCACCCGAGACATGAATCACACTAGATGTCATTGGATCAGCTATAGTGCGACCCTTGGACACCCTCCGCCACTCCGTGCGGGCCTTTGGTGGTTCACGGTCTACCTTTGGTGGTGTTGGATGTTTAGGACAAGTGGAAGTAGCATGACCAAACACTTTGCAATTAGAGCACCTGTGGTGATACGATCCTGAGCCAAGACCATTCGTTTATCAAACCCAGCGAGGTGTCGGAAGTCCCAACCGAGGTGACAAGAGAAGAGATCGGCTCGCACAGGATATCGGGTCGGAAGGAAAAAAGGGGCGGACGAAACGCTTCACGATTTTCAGTACCGAGCGGACCAATTACTAGATCCCGAGCTCGACAAAGCCGATTGACATTCACGGGCTAATTAAAGGTACTGGTGCGAGCAAGCAAAGCACCAGTTACCGAGCCATGCATCTAATGAACATTCGAGTCCCTTTTGAACCCGACGGTAAGAGGTGGAGCCAAAGCGATGTGGGCATGGCCGAAGGTGGGTATGCTGAGGTAGGTCTTTTGCCGAGTTAGTTCGTTGATAGCCGGGTCGTCTTAGCCGATGTTCGTCTTGCCGATCCAATGGCCGAGGTCGCTTACCGAAGACCAATGCCGAGGTTCGTTCTTGCGAAGGGTAGTCTTTTCTGAGAATGATATGACGACATGAGGAAGGTGAAGCGTCAAGGACTACATGGGAAGGCGAAAGCGCCAGAGACGATTCCTGAGCACTAAATTATCTAGAGTTCTAGCGTTTTACTTTTAATTGCATAGTTTAATTATCCGTTTAGTTCCAAAGACTTCATTTATTTACTGCATTTCTCGAGATGTCTAGATACAATGTATTTAGAATATAACTCATTGTAATCTCTGTATTAATACCCCCATTGAGAGTGAATGAAAGATCATCTTTTGGCAGATCAAATTTTGTTAGTTAGAGAAACTCGTTGGTTTTTTTCAGAACTTAGGACTATCGGTTTTGTCCTGGCGCTCCACCACCGAACTTATCAATCGATCTCCCGTATTCCGATATTTGTGGCGTTCAAAGGCATATACCAAGGTTCTTACCTCTCTATAGGTAACGGGTCGAGGTGCCTGGCATATTCCAAGGTTCTTGCCTCTTATATAGGCAACGGGTCGCGGAGCCAAACCCACGGGAAAAGTTATCCAAGTATTTGGTCTTAGTTTTATTTTCATTTCACGAATTTACCTAGATAGATCTGAGTAGCTTCGGCTAGAATTATCCTTTCCGCATCCGTGTTCGTATCATGTGGGGTCTCCATTCATACTCAACAGCAACAAGACATGTTCCCGAAATCTCATCAGGCATTATCACCTCAAAAGAATCAATGGGATCAACCTCCGCATTAATAAGTATACATACTCTCGCAAAGTCAATACATTCCTGTTTTGCTGTAACCATATCAGGAAAGAGCGGTTTCCCCACCGCACTAGCAACAACACTAAGTCCCTCGTTGGTCCACAATTCCGTAGGCAAATTTCGAAGTTTGACCCACACAGGTACTTCATTATGTATATGTTTCGCTAGAGACATACCAGGTTTCCAAGGTGTCAAGGAATAGCAATGGCTGCCCATCAACCATCCACGGACCACCTTCCAATATGTTCATCATTTCATCCTCCGATGAGAACCGAAAAAACACGAACCCATTTGCAGTAGCTTTCATCTCCACCTAAGTTCTTCCACATTAGAATCGAACAAACTTTCTCCAAGAAAGGAAAGTAATGGCTTTCTTCCCAATGAAGTACCCAACAAGAGTATGCTTCCAACGCTCCATTACCGTGTAGTAAAACCTTGTTGATAATGTTGGCTTCACCTGAACCCTACCTTCAATTTTTTGTACGGGTGGCACGTACTGTAGTGATGTTCTTTTAGAATAGTTGAAGGAAGATTTCCCCGAAATTGGTGCAGCAAAAGAGCCAAATGTCAAAGGTGGCGTATTAGAGGAGGAAGAAACACCATTACACCGAATGGTTTCAGCAGCAGAGGCAACATTAACAGCAGCAGGAGGTGATATTGCCTGCAGACCAGCAATTGAAGAAGGGTTGATCGGTGCAATAGTGGCTGGGCTCGCGGCTGCAAGAGGACTGGCATGCATGGCCGAATTATCAACAGCCGCACGTGGCATAGTAGCATGCACTGTCTCACGAGGAATCCATGGAATAGAATCAATCGATGAAGTACCCATGGTAGCACTAGTATTACTTGAAAAGCCAGCAGCAATAGAATTCAAGGTGAGAGAACCTGTGGATGCATTAGGATTTACTACACTAGAGCCAGACATCATCGAAACGGCGCTCATATTCATAGCACCTCCATCAACGGCAACACGGAGTGGCCGTGGTGATACCATATTCAGGAACCGAGGAGCGATAGGTGGTGATGGAGACGACGACGCATCCGATACAGCAACATTAGATGAAGATAGGACCGGCGATAACAACCCTTCTACCCGATCTCGAAGTTTATTGAATTCCTGAATATCAAACCGTTGAGAAAATTCAGGGATCCGATCCGTGATCGTGCCAAAATCAGTAAAGCATTGGGTCACCGAAGAGGCAGCTGTGGAGGCGGAGATAACCGATGCAATCCCTGGATTTTCAATGGAGGAAGTCGAAGAGGCATATGATGATGCATTAAGAGGAGCCACCGAAGAAGAACTCGATCCGCACGAGGCTGAGAACAATGAAGAGGACGTCATAAGAGCCGAGGCCGGAGGTCCCGACGGCAGCGGGAGGGCGGCGTGCGCGAGAGAAATCGAAGAGATGGCGGAGGAAGTCGAAGAGACGCATGAAGAAGCCGAAGAGGCGCATGAGGAAAAGGCCGATGATGAAGCAACCATTCCATACGAAGTTGAGAACGATGATGAGGACGTCATCAGGACCGAGTCCGGAGGTCCCGAGGGGGGCGGCCGGGCGGCGCGCTCAAGAGAAGTCGAAGAGACGGCGGAAGAAGTCGAAGAGACATGTGAGGAAATAGCCGCCGAGGAGGCATCCGATCTACATGAGTATGAGGACGTCATCGGAGCAACGTCCGGGGGGCCCGCCGGGGGCCCGCGGTTATAGGAGACGTCGCGAGGGAGCCTTTTTTTCTCCAGAGCTTCAAAATTCGAACCCTAGTTTTGTGTGTAATCTTTTCTTTTCGTTAAAGCGAACGAGAATTTCAAACGAAATTGTAAGCAAACGATAACTTCAAATGAAATCGTAACATAACCATTTCATTCAGATAAATCGAACTTAAACCAAGTATTCACGAAAGATACGAAGAAACTATCGGAAAGGTTAGTCCTTAACCCATTCCGAACAACAAGTCACGAAATAAATCTCAACAAAAAACTCATACAAGCCCAAGAAACTCGGAAATTCAAAGTAGTTGATCGAAACACTTATGAAGTGGTTCAAAATAAGAACATTAAAAAATGATTCCCAGTTTCGAACTGAAATTTTCAAATGACCAATTTCTTTTCAAAAACTTAAAGTCTTGGAACGAACTCTTAAAAAATCATTTTTTAGTAAAGAAAATCAAGAAAGATAAATTATTTCCAAAGGAATACATCCAAACAAGTTCGAGCAAAGGTTCCTTAACAAACGTCTGTGCGAGAGACAGACTTTATCACCAGGATTCCCGTATATGCTCACAGAACCATCGCAACCAATCTCTTGCATTGGTTAGCGCCGTTCTATGGACATCTACAGCTCAAGCTAAACCAAACTGAAACAATTAGTTTCCAAGTAATCTATTAAACAACATAAATCCGAAAATATTTTCTTTAGCAAGAATAACCAGAATAGGGGTAGACTTCTCATAAAATCCCACTTATGAGCGATCCAAATTCAATATAATTCACACCCACAAAGTATCCAGAAGTCTTTCCAGACTAAAGCCGTCCACGTATCTCTTGTTAGGCAGTGTTGTCCTGCTGCGTCGCCCTTAACCCTAGAAGCAGCTCTAACTCAACTCAATATCAATATGTGGCGAAGAGTAGAGTTCTTCCGGCTGCGTACGTCAGCTACGGCAATTGCCTTCCCAAGACGATAAGGGATATGACTTAAAGTCCTTCAAGAAACTCAATCCATCGTCTCAAACAAAGGCTCCATCCCTTCTAAGAAAGTTATATCGTATGCTCTCCCTTGTAACACCATTAAAAATCAAAAAATCAAAAACTCGAAACAAATTCGGATATATCAAATCATAAAAGCCATAACACTTAAGTCTTCCAAATACCAAGTTTACACACGTAGGTTAAAGCGATGAAATACAGCACATCGGTGTTATGCAAACTTCTCACGAAAACAGTTTCAGAGAACTTCTTGCCTGTAGTCCACTGATATCAAATCACAAATCTAAAAGTCAATATCACAGCGCATAGCTTAAACGAATAGTAAAACCCAATGTCAAAAACCATCCCCGATATCGGCTTAAGTACAAGTCCAAAGATGCAACCAATCAGCTTAATAATACAAGGTAAACCCCAATAGCCAAACACAACAACACACATCGAAACTGCAATTGTCACGATCCCACAAGCCAGGAGCCGTGGCAGAAATTCTCTTTCGAAAATCAAACACCTTTGCAGAAACTCAATACAAGGGAAAGGTGTTTTGAAATGAAATTCATTCAGAGGAACTTTGTTTAGAAAACAAGAATCGAGCCGTAGTCAGGACTTTCCAGTTTAAGATGAACACACGCGAGAGAGGCGGTTTCATCCCAAACCCAAACTTAACTTGCTAAAAATTCTAGTGCATCATCTCTCTCATTGATACACGACGCTCCGTAACAATCTAAGATCCAAACCCTTTTAAAAACCGTAAAACTAGTTTAAAATCATTTTATCAAATACTGGCTCAATCTATACTTTTCAAAACCCTTTTGAATAGTCAAATCTTTTAAGGCAAACATTTAATCTTTCCGAAACATCAGAACTCATTTCAAAATCCGTTCACAACCAATCAATCGGGGCAAACAACATAAACAAGTCAAACACATCCTAGTAGAGAATAATCTTTTCTTAGGATTAGGAGTGATTTAGGGAGGAGATCTAGGAGATCCTTCCAAATCTAGTTACATATTTTGATCCCTTAAAATTAGAAGTGATTTATGGGGAGACTATCTAGAAAATCTCCATTGTAACTACTATAAATACCCCTTTGGGGCATCAATGCAAAATAACTTGGTGTGTTCATTGTTGTGAGGTTTACGAAATCTCTTTGGTTCTTTTAGATCCACCTTCTAAGACTTAGCCGAGGTCTAGGTGCAATAAAGACCTCGGCTAAGACTTATCAATCGAACTTCTCCGTAGTTGATTGTGGCGTCCAAGGCGTATACCGACGGTTCTTGCCTCTCTCTATAGGCAACGGGTCTAGGTGCCGGCTTATTCCGAAGGTTCTTGTCTCCTTATAGGCAAGGGTCGAGGAGCCAACCCACGGGAGTTATCGGTAGAGTAGAATAGTCAAAGTAGTAGTTTTAGCCTGATTCTAGAACTCTTGGGAACCTTCGACAATCAAATTGAAGGATTGGAGCAACAAGTGAATCGGAGCAAGTCGAGTTCGGATTCGAGGAGTAACGAATCGCATCACCTAGTAGCCTTGTTTGGCCGAATTAAAACCTATCACAAAAACCCTATATCCAAAATTTCCTTAAAGAGGAATTATAGGAAATCTAGGAAATCTAGGAAAGTAAGATCTATGGAAGCACATGTGGCCCGCCCTTGGATTCTCTTTAACCGAATTGAGAAAATTTCGGCCATAAAGTAGCTTAACCGACTTTTGGATGTTGTAGATGCCCTCTTTAACACTTTAGCTGAATTGTGGATGCTAGCCGAATTCACAAGATATCCTCCTGGCCGAGATGTGCCCTAACTCTAATTTGAACCGCAGCTAGGCTCTAAGATTTGGATCATCATGATATGATTATGTTCTTTGGGCTTGATCTTGCTTGCCTTGGCCCAAATTCCTTGAATAAGTCCGTGAAGTGATTCTTTGAATCTTGTAGCTCGAGCCCTTTTAATAAGTCCAACTGGAACTTGTGTGCGCTCCGAGTTCTCTTTGATAGTGCTCCATGTGTAAATTGAGTCCGTTGTATTCTTGTCCTCATCATTCCCTTCCTCTTAAAAAGGATTTCTCCTGAAATTGTCCCCTAAAAACGGGACAAATCAGTAACATTGAAAGTGGTTCTTAAATTATACTCACCTGGTAAGTCAAGCTTGTAGGCATTGTCATTAATACGCTCTAGAATTTGGAAGGGTCCATCGCCTCTGAGAAGCAGTTTAGATCTTCTTTGTGCCGGAAATCTTTCTTTCCTCCTATGCAGCCATACCCAATCACCGGGTTCAAAACTTAACTTACTGCGCCCCTTATTGGCTTGTTTAGCATACTGCTCCATCCTTCTCTTAAATGCTGACCCTTGTCTTCTCGTGTATCTGCTTAACAAACTCAGCCCGCTTCATTCCATCTATGTTTACATGCTCAGATATTAGTAATGGGGTTAAATCTAAAGGAGTACAAGGATTAAACCCATAAACAATTTCAAATGGTGAAACTTAGTAGCAGAATGAACACTACGATTATAGGCAACTCAACATGCGGCAAACACTCTTCCCATGTTTTGATGTTACCCATGATAATAGCACATAACAGCATAGACAACGTCTTGTTAACAACCTCAGTCTGTCTATCAGTCTGTGGTTGGCAAATAGTTAAGAATAGCAGTTTAGTTCCTAACTTACACCAAAGAGTTTTCTAGAAATAACTTAAGAATTTTGCATCTCTATCAGAAATGTCTTAGGCAGCCATGCAGTCTAACAATCTCTCTAAATAACAAATTAGCAACATGTGATGCATCATCAGTTCTATGACTTAGAATGAAATGCGCCACCTTGGAAAATCTATCCACAATCACAAAAATCGAAACTTTTCATGTTTTGGTCCCAAGCAATCCCAATACAAAGTCCATACAAATTTCAACTCAAGATTCATGAGGAATAATAATAGCATGTATAAACAATTGGGTTGCACTCGCAATTTAGCTTGCCTACAAATTATGCATCTATCGCAGATCCTCTCAATTTCTCGCTTCATATGTGGCCAATAAAAATGTTCCTGTAAAGTCGCCAATGTCTTAGCGACTCCAAAATGTCCCATCAAGCCTCCACCACGTTATTCCCGAACTAATAGGTCACGTATGGAACAGTTTGGAATACATAGTTTATTCTCTCTAAATAGGAAACCATCATGCCGAAAATATTTATCTACTGCGGATTTCTCATAAGCATGAAAGTTCTCATAAAAGTCAACATTCGAGGCATACAATTCTTTTATATGCTCAAAGTCAAGTAACTTTGCATCCAGAGTTGAGGTTAATGCATACCTTCGTGATAGCGCATTAGCAGTAACGTTTTCCTTACCTTTCTTGTACCGAATGACATATGGAAACGCCTCTATAAACCTCATCCATCGTGCGTGTCTCTTGTTCAGCTTGTGTTGACCTCTCAGATGCTTCAAGGAATCATGGTCTGTGTGAATCACGAACTCTTTTAGCAACATATAGTGTTGCCAAGTCTCTTCGAAAACTTGGCCTCTTTCCCTTTTTTTTGTTAAACTTAGGCCAAACAAAGAACAACAGAATTTTCGGAAAATAAAAACACAAAAGAACGAAAACACCTGATCTAGATTCTGAGCTCTCTGATACCATATTATGTTATTCGAAGATCCTCGAATCCGAACTCGACATGCTGCGATTCACTTGTTGCGCCAATCCTCTGATTTGATTGTCGGAGGTCCCTAGATTATTAGAATCAGGCTAAAACTACTTCGACTATCATACTCTATCGATAACTCCTGTGGGTCGACTACGCGATCCGTTGCCTATAAACAGATGCTAGAACCTTTCGTATACGCCTTGGACGCCACAATCGACTACGGAGAAGTTGGATTAATAAGTCCGGTGGTGGATGTCATGGATCTCTCCGATAAGTCCTAGAGTTCTAAAAGAATCAAAGAGATTTCTCAAACCTCACAATAATGAACACACACACAATATATATATATATATATATATTTATATATTGACTATCCCCACTTCTCTTCCATTTGGAGAGAAGTGGGGAAGGTAACATTTCTATATAAAAAAATAGTAAATGGAAAGCGAAGAAAGTCACTTTTCCAACTTTCTTTTTAAAGTAAACAAAGAAAGTGAAAAAAGTGAGGAAAGTGACTTAACTACTTTCACTTTCTTCGAATGTAAACAGCATCTTAGGGAAGTAATGCGTTTGCATGGCATTCCTAAACCCATTTTAAGTGATCGTGATGTTAAGTTCCTAAGTCACTTTTGCCAAGCTGAGGTAAATTAGGAACAAAGCTATTTGTTTTCTACCACTTGCCACCCCACAAATTGATGGGTAAACAAAGGTTGTGAATCGAACCTGTTAGGAAACTTTGTTGCGAGCTTATATTATTAAAAGAACTTGAAAACTTGGGAAGATTGCATTCCGTTCATTGAGTTTGGCATATAATCGGGGCATGCATTCTTCTACTATGTTTTCTCCTTTGAGGACTTATATGCTTTAATCAGTAAACCCCCCCCCCCCCCCCCCCCCCCCCCCTTTGAACTGCCAATATACTTATTGGTGAGAGTTCCAGCCTCGATGGAAAGAGTAAGAATGGTGAAGAAGATCCATGCAGAAGTAAAGGAACATGTCACTGTTGAACCAGGAGATTGGGTTTGGGTTCATTTCAGGAAGGAGCGGTTTCCAAGCCAAAGGAAATCAAAGTTAAATCCGGGTGGAGATGGGTTATCCCAAGTCTTAGAGAAGATTAATGACAATGCATACAAGCTCGATTTGCTGGTGAGTATCAACTGAGTTCTACATTCAATGTTTCTGATCTTTCACCCTTTGATGTGGGCGCAGATTCAAGGATGAATCCTTATGAAGAAGGCTGGTGATAGGGACCATCCCGTGGAAACGAACTCCAAGGTCGAGGCGGACTCTGACCATGAGGAGAAGTTGCAATTTCCTACCCGACCAAACACCAGAGTACGTGCCAAGAGATTGGAGCAAACCTTGCATGGATACATATTCGGGAAGAGGAACGCAGTTCGAGCGACGAACAAGTTGACTCGGGATTGATTTTGGTCTTCAAAAGTGCTGACCCTCATCGGGGACGAACACAATGTATTCGAACACAAGTTGACGAACACAATGTATCCGAACAATTCTGGGGCAAGCAAGATCGAGTCGACAGAGATGATGAAGTAAATCTGGTGAACTAGGAACTAGTGGCTGTCGTCACATTAATTACTTGGAAGACAAACCGTTCGGAGCACAAGGAACTTGGAAGACGAACAGTTTGGAGCACTTAGAAAGGGACATCAAAAGTACATTCGGCCGAATTCGAATCAAGCATTAATGGATTGCTAGACAACTCTTGTGGGCTGATTTATTTAATGCTTTGTTTTCCTATGTTATGAACTTGTGTTTTCTTTAATTGTCTTCCGATTGCAAGAGCATTACATAAGGTCTTCCTTAGA
The DNA here is from genome assembly GCA_002076135.1 of Xerophyta viscosa. Lineage (NCBI taxonomy): Eukaryota > Viridiplantae > Streptophyta > Magnoliopsida > Pandanales > Velloziaceae > Xerophyta > Xerophyta viscosa. The sequence goes on along the minus strand of MJHO01000627.1, from coordinate 9,027 downwards.
TTTTTTTTTTTCGACAACTTTTCAATCATTATGAAACTTATGTGAGACATTTCTTCCAAATTGTTCTTGTTGAACTTATGCTTCAAGGGTTGCAAGTCGATTACTTGTGGTTCTTAAGCCCCTTAAAATATTGGTTTCTAGCTCTTATAACTACGTGGTCAATATTCTCTACTTTCCATACTTTTATAATATTAGTTTTTAGGTCAGTAAACCAACGGGGTCAATATTTCATCCATCGAAATTGCTATCTTGGAGGATCCGGGGTTCTATTGATGATACTGTTGCTGGGTTCCGCGACGGGTTCGATAGGGTTCGCATCAGTCGGCCACACAAGAGGAGAGTGCCTCTGGTGCTCTCGCTGTCCCAGCTCCTCCTGCTCCTGTGGAGGTCGCTGGGGGTGATACAAGCACGATCAGCATGACCAATGGAATAAAGCAGGATGTTCCAAACTCAGTTGGTTCACGTATATTGGATCGAGCTAGAAGTTCATGAAGATATTTAATAGGCTAAATCGGAGTACTTGGGCCAACCCAAGGGTACGCGAGATATTTCGGAGTGTCCTCAACATAAGATTCAAGTCCAAGCACAAGCATAATACAACTAGTTGGGCTACACTCATCCATATTCTGCCCAATACAAAATCAAGCAAAGAGGATTTTGTGTTCATCATGTGGTTAATATAAACGTACAAGGAAAGGAAGGTATTTTGGCCTTATGTTCTTTCAATTAAGTTCGGCCAAGACACATGTTACTTGAGGAGACATTATGGGAATAGCTTAATTCAGCCAAAGCAAGCAAGGAGCATGTTGGACCAAGTCAAAATCGACCAAGAAAGATCTTCATCCACCATAAGTCGGCTAAAAATTTGTTTACCACGTTTTTGTGAGAGGCTTGTATGCCAAAATTTGTTAGATTTGCTTTTTATTAAAATTAGGAGTGATTTAGTGAGGAGATCTAGGAGATCGTTCCAAATCTAGTAGAGAATAATCTTTTCTTAGGATTAGGAGTTATTTAGGGAGGAGATCTAGGAGATCCTTCCAAATCTAGTTACATATTTTGATTCCTTAAAATTAGAAGTGATTTAGGGAGACTATCTAGAAAATCTCCATTGTAACTACTATAAATACCCTTTGGGGCATCAATGCAAAATAACTTAGTGTGTTCATTGTTGTGAGGTTTACGAAATCTCTTTTTTGGGGAAAGGTAATTTTCATAGATAAAAGAATAAAGTTACAATCAAGCGCACACATCTGGATGATATGCCGCAGTCAATCATAGCAACAGGCTGCTATGTAATACAACTCAAAGACTACTAAGCACATAACAACTCAACCAACAACAATAACCGCACATAACAACAACAACAACCAACAATCGCATTGCTGCCCACAATATGCAATCACGCCACATAGGTTTCGGCCATAAGAAGTTGGTCCGCCGATTTAGAATGTCCACACATCTTCTGGAATAAGTACAGTCAAAGAAAAGATGTTGGTGAGATTCTACCACTAAATCCTCACAAAAGAGGCAATGGGGGGCATCAACCAATCTCCCAATCCAAGGTTTATCCCGAGTTGGTAATCTCTCGCGTATAGCAAGCCATAGATGGAATTTAGGTCTAGGAAATTAGCCCTTTACCCTCCAATAGCTTGCCAGCAAAGTTTGGTCCCCGAAGACGTAAAGCTTCATAAGCTGATGCCGATGTGTAAGTACCAGACGGTGATAAAGTCCAAACAATTGAGTCCGCTTCCAATGGTCGAATCTCTGGAAGCATTCTTCTTATCTCAATAAGCTCTAAATGAGTAGCATTAGGCCAATTCCACCCATCCGCCGTAATAACCTCCCGTAATAAGGAATCATGCGGTATACCTAGCACCACCGGTCCTCTCTGAAATCTATGAAGCAATGGTTTCCCATCAAGCCATGGATCATGCCATAAGAAAATTTGTGTTGGGATTATTATTTTTTTTAAAAAAAAAAATAATAATAAATAAATAAATAAAGTGGATAAAGTTTGGTAGTTTTAAGGGTTAGAATAAGTCAAAGGTGTGGCAGCGGCAAAAGAAAAAGTTGAAATAAAAAAAAAAAAAAAACCCTAGTGCTGCCGCAAGCAACATGGGGAGGAAAACCAAAACCCAAGAAAAAAAAGCCCTAGCTGGAGCTATTGGGCCATAGCTTAAGAAGCTATATAAAGGAAAAAAATAAATCCCTAAAAAGAGAAGCCATAACAGAGGAGCTACAAAAGAAAAAAAAAGAGAGGCAGCCGCAGCAAGAGAGCTTCAAGCAGTGGAAGAGAAAGGAGCCACATCTTCCATAAACGGCAGGAGCTACTGGAGAAAGAAGGTAAAAAAAAATATATAAATGAATAAATAAAGAAGAAAGGGTGATACAGAGACATTGAAGACGGAAGGAGTCCCTTCCGAACGCCACCGGCGCCTTCGTCTCGGATCCGAGAGAAGGTATATCGAGGTGATAAACCTCGTCAGAACTTGAAGACGGAAGGAGTTCCTTCCGAGTACCACCGTGACCTTCATCTCGTATTCGAGAGAAGGTATCCCGAGGTGACAAATCTCGATAGAATTTGAAGGTGGGAGGAGTCCCTCCCAAGCATTGCTTCTCGCTGCTGGCGAAATTAGCTTCGAGTGAAACTTCCTAATTCCGGAGAAAATTTCGGAATAAATTGTTACAGAATCACTTAACGACTCGTAGGCATGCTCGGAATCCCGAAGTGCGATCAAGGGACGACATTCAGCTGTGGAATGCTATAGACGGCCGGAGTCCGGCGTTGGTGAACAGACAACGAGTAACAAATATGCACCGTGAAGCAAATAAAAAAAAAAAAAGGCAGAGATGTTTCTGGAAATTACCTCTAGTAAAGAGGAAACAAATTAAAAAAAAAAAGAGAATGACCTCCAGCAAGGAGGAAAATAGAAGAAATATATCAAGATTATGGAAGAACTACAACCGTATGGCAGAAGGCTCTGGCCAAACAAAAAAAAAACAAAATGGATTCATATGCTCAAAAGCTCCGAGAGGAAGAAATAGAATCAAGCTTATTACTGCAACCTCAACGGAATCCGAAGCTTCTGATCACTTTTCATTATTTATTATTTCTTTTATGTTTTTTCTTTAAGATGTATTATGTGTAAAAAAAAAAAAAGAAGTTTTCCCCTTAATCAGAGGTTTCGCATATGCGTGTAATTAACATTGGATTATTTAATCCAATGGAACAAGGTCTCAAAATTTAAATCAAAATTTCCCACGAAAACAAAATGGCACGCCCGGTGGGACCTTGTTCTCCTCCCATCTTTGGGAATTTTATTTTATTAAAATACTGATATTTATGAGTTTATGCTGATGCAAGTATGTCGTTCAAGGAAGTCACTATTCAGTTCGAAAGCTTTCCCGCGATGTCATATTGGATTCAAACACCAAGTGAGGCTGTCGCGAACGTGAAGACCCGCGAGACTGTCGCGAACGTGAAGACCCGCGAGACTGTCGCGAACGTGAAGATCCGCGAGACGATCGCGAATTTGAAGACCTGCAACAATTCGAAAACCCGCGACGATGTCGCGTTGGAGATTTGTGGAGATGTTACCAAATTGAAGACCCGCGACATTATCGCCAAATCAAAGGCTCGTGACAATGTCGCGCTGAAGCTCCGCGACGATGTCGCCATATCATACAAATATGGCACTATAGTTCAATCTTCTGACAAAAACACTGTATGCACTGAAATGATGAATGAAGAGCAAGTAAAAAATTGTGACTTTATCCAAATTGCCTCAAATGACAATTTTAGAACTATTCATGTATACCATCCCAACCCTCACCGGTGTTCACGGAAAATTAATAGTGTCCAGATAGTGGACGCACATTATATTGAAGTGTGGGAAGGAAAAAGAAATATGAAAAATGGTTCTTAGAAGAAGCAGACTTTTCAAAAGGTGATGACGAAATCTATGAAGCGGAATGCTAGAAGAACTGCATATATCGACAGAGTGTGCGCTTCATATAAGAGCCGAAGTCGCGTCACTCAGCAATCTTTTCGCGAAACTCAGCCTCCTTTCGAGAGTTGATGTCTCTTTGCCTACGCGTTCTCGCTCACTTACACGAATCTTAACCTGCCAACTTTGTGTGAAATCTTTCAGGATACAAATGCCTCACGGGTAGTATCCAATTACAAAGGATGAGATCATAATATGTCTGAACTACTTAGAGGGCCAGTTCATGAACGGCTGGGGGCTCAAAAGAGACCAGTACATGAACGTTTGGGGTCAATCACACAGCCCAAGAGAATATCAGTGCACCAGCGACTTGGCCCTAAGAAGTCTGTATTTGAACGTCTTGGACCACAGCTCCAAACTAAGTGGGTGAGAAAGCAAAAAGAACCTGAGGTCCTCTCAGATGTTCCGAAACTTACAGTGCATACGCAGATGAATTCTGAGAACTCTTCTGCTCCACCACTTAGAAAAGTGGAAATAATGATGGTCGATAAAAGGCCGAACTTTTATGCTACCCCCAGGAATCAAAGATTGCAGAGATTACCGGAAGAGCAAGCAGAAATAGAACAGCTGGCAAATAGGGAAGGGATTCAGACAAGAAGAACCACAAGAGCAAGGGAAGTGCTCGAAACACGATCAACTGCCCCAAGGCCTCTGGTAGAGGCCCCGAGAAATAGTTCTCCTGACAGGATGTCTGTCATGATGGCAGGTGCATCAGACCCAACACCCGAACAACGAGAGTTAGAACGACTAAGAGCACAAATGGAAGAACGTGATCGAATGATTGCTGAAAAGGATAGTCAGCTGACACAACTAACTGCCAGAGTTAATTCTCTGATGGAAATTAAAAAAAAAAAAAAAAAAAAAAAAAAAAAAAAATAAAATACAAGAAATGATGATAATATTTCCAATTCTCAATAATACACTAGATTTACAGGTTAATTAAATTTACACAGCGGAAAAGATAAAAATATTATTTTGATCCCCAAATTATCTTCTAATCCTTATAGCTCGCACTACAATCGCCGGCAGACCCTGCAAAGAACTAAGGGGAAGAAGAAAGGAGGTGAGTATATAAAATATACTTAATGAGTGACCCACCCTGGCAAAGGTAACCACCAGTGCTGCGGCCATACACCAAACACATGCAAGCACAGAAGGCATACATGCTGATGCGAACATGCATATAAATAGAAATCCTGCATATTAAACTTCTATATGCCAATACAATCTGCACGTAAAACATTTGACCAGGCACACGAGTTGTATTCTAATCATCTTCTAGCGACAGATGAACATACAAGTTATCACAACATGCTGAAGTAAACAACTCACTACAAGCATGATTACACAAATCCATATTTTAGCTTGCAAAACAAAATATTACAATATGCTTTCAATCATAACATAACACTGTCATGCACATCACAACAGACAAGTATTGCCATCAGTAGTGGACTTACACAAAAAAGAACACATAACAATACGCATAACCATTTGCATAACCATACGCGATATGTTGCGAAACATGAGCAATGATCAGCCACAAAATCCAGGTAATATTACAAAATCCCTGTCAAATGCCGTAAAAGCTTTATGCTGATTCGGTATTTTTGACATAACTTTTTGTACTGAGCTCTAAATGCAGTGAAATTGCAACTTCTCCTCATGTTCAGAGTCCGCCTCGACCTTGGAGTTCGTTTCCACGGGATGGTCCCTATCACCCTCCCCTTCTTCATAAGGATTCATCCTTGAATCTGCGCCCACATCAAAGGGTGAAAGATCAGAAACATTGAATGTAGAACTCAGTTGATACTCACCAGCAAATCGAGCTTGTATGCATTGTCATTAATCTTCTCTAAGACTTGGGATAACCCATCTCCACCCGGATTTAACTTTGATTTCCTTTGGCTTGGAAACCGCTCCTTCCTGAAATGAACCCAAACCCAATCTCCTGGTTCAACAGTGACATGTTCCTTTACTTCTGCATGGATCTTCTTCACCAATTCTTACTCTTTCCATCGAGGCTGGAAATCTCACCAATAAGTAATGGAGTTCCAATGGGGTTACTGGATTAAAGCCATATACAGTCCTCAAAGGGAGAAAACATAGTAGAAGAATGCATGCCCCGATTATATGCAAACTCAATGAACGGAATGCAATCTTCCCAAGTTTTCAAGTTCCTTTTAATAATAGCTCGCAACAAAGTTCCTAAGGTTCGATTCACAACCTTTGTTTACCCATCAATTTGTGGGTGGCAAGTGGTAGAAAACAAATAGCTTTGTTCCTAATTTACCTCAGCTTGGCAAAAGTGACTTAGGAACTTAACATCACGATCACTTAAAATGGGTTTAGGAATGCCATGCAAACGCATTACTTCCCTAAGATGCTGTTTACATTCGAAGAAAGTGAAAGTCGTTAAGTCACTTTCCTCACTTTTTTCACTTTCTTTGTTTACTTTAAAAAGAAAGTTGGAAAAGTGACTTTCTTAGCTTTCCATTTACTATTCTTTTATATAGAAATGTTACTATTTTTTCATAAATAAAAGAATAAAATTACAACCAAGCGCACATATCTGATTGATATGCCGCAACAATCATAGCAACATGCTACTATGTATTACAACTAACGACCCAAATACAACCAACAACAGGAACTAAAAACCCGACTACAACCAACAACAACCAACAACAACAACCAACCGAACCAACAATACAACGAACAACATACATCCAAATACAAAAGACATCACTAGAAACATCACAAAATTACTAGTAATAACACAATTGACATCTACCAAGCTATATGCCGAGTAAGCGTTTGATAGCTCGTGTTTGGAGGCCATCATCAAGACCCGTGAGGATATAAGAGAATGTGTAGACGGAATGAAGCATTCATTGCTATATCTTCAGATCTTCTCTTTGTTCCTTCTTTCCATCTTGTATTCCTTCCCGCCATAAGTTGATATACAAGAGCCTCTAGGAGGGTCGGAATGCAATATTAAGTAAGTGATTGCCACGCCATCTCCTTGCCGCCCATAGGATACCCTCCTTCCAACATGGTTTCGGCCATAAGAGTTTTGCACGCGATGGCCTGAAGGACATCCACACACCTTCTTGAATACACACAGTCAAAAAAGAGATGTTGATGTGATTCAACTGCTGCAGACTCACAAAGAAGGGAGTGAGTTGATGAAGAGATTCTTCCTATCCATGGTTTATCTCTCGTTGCTAAACGTTCTCGTGGATGTCGTGGTACTCGACCAGCACCATCAAGCAAAGCAGCCCAAGCAACTTTTAGCCCTCGATGACGTAAGGCTTTATAAGCTGAAGCCGAAGTGTAAGCGCCTGAGGGACTTAGATTCCAAATAACCGTGTCAGGTTCTAGTGGGTAAATTTCAGGTAGCAACCTTTTAATCCCATACAACTCAACGTGATTTGCATTAGGCTAATTCCAACCTTCCTCCGTAATAACTTCCTGCAATAAAGAGTCATGTGGTATCCCCAAGACAATCGGTCTATTCGGGAACCGATGCGACTTTACAGGAACATTTTTATTGGCCACATATGAAGCGAGAAATTGAGAGGATCTGCGATAGATGCATAATTTGTAGGCAAGCTAAATTGCGAGTGCAACCCAATTGTTTATACATGCTATTATTATTCCTCATGAATCTTGAGTTGAAATTTGTATGGACTTTGTATTGGGATTGCTTGGGACCAAAACATGAAAAGTTTCGATTTTTGTGATTGTGGCAAGGTGGCGCATTTATTCTTAAGTCATAGAACCGATCGATGCATCACATCGTTGCTAATTTGTTATTTAGAGAGATTGTTAGACTGCATGGCTGCCTAAGACATTTCTGATAGAGATGCAAAATTCTTAAGTTATTTCTAGAAAACTCTTTGGTGTAAGTTAGGAACTAAACTGCTATTCTTGACTATTTGCCAACCACAGACTGATAGACAGACTGAGGTTGTTAACAAGACGTTGTCTATGCTGTTATGTGCTATTATCAAGGGTAACATCAAAAACATGGGAAGAGTGCTTATTGAGATCAGAAGAATGCTTCCAGAGATTCGGCCATTGGAAGCGGACTCAATTGTTTGGACTTTATCACCGTCTGGAGCTTACACATCGGCATTAGCTTATGAAGCTTTACGTCTTCGGGGACCAAACTTTGCTTGGGCACAGCTATTGGAGGGTAAAGGGCTAATTCCTAGACATAACTTCATTTTATGGCTTGCTATACGTGAGAGATTACCAACTCGGGATAAGCCTTGGATTGGGAGATTGGTTGATGCCCCCCATTGCCTCCTTTGTGAGGATTTAGTGGTTGAATCTCACCCAACAATCTTTTCTTTGGATTGTACTTATCCAGAGATGTGTGGACATTCTAAAATCGGCGGACCAGCCTTCTTATGGCCAAACCTATGTGGCGTGAGTGGATATTGTGGGCAGCATGCAATGTTGTGGCAAACACTTGATTAATCTTGTTTTTCGCGCTTTTAGCATCTCTTGTTTATCATCATACTGGCAGCGAATGAATCATCGGTGGAAGGAAGATAGGAGGGTAGAGGCAGAGCAAGTTGCTAAACAAGCATTTGGAACTGTTTACCAACGCATTTACTCACTACAACTTGCTGATGATCTCCAAACATGTGCTTTAACCGTCTATGGCGTTTGCTTGGTAGTCTGTTAGATTTGTTGTTTATGTTGGATTATGTGTTGTTATGTACGGTTGTTGTTGATGAGCTGTTATGTGCGGGTGTTATGTACGGTTGTTGGTTGTTGTTGTTGTTATGTGCGGTTATTGTTGTTGGTTGAGTTGTTATGTGCTTAGTAGTCTTTGAGTTGTATTACATAGCAGCCTGTTGCTATGATTGACTGCGGCATATCGTCCAGATGTGTGCGCTTGATTGTAACTTTATTCTTTTATTTATGAAAATTACCTTTTCCCCAAAAAAAGAGTGTTTGCCGCATGTTGAGTTTGCCTATAATCGTAGTGTTCATTCTGCTACTA
>MJHO01000626.1:0-20252 GCA_002076135.1 Xerophyta viscosa | reverse complement strand
CTTAGGTACTCTAGCTGGAGCCCTCCGCCCCCGACATATTGTCCCCCCCGGAATCATTACATCTGGTGGACTCATTTGATACTCGACGGAGAGTAGTTGGCCTACCTTCTGAACCCGCAGGTATACGCGGAAGCTTTGAAGAGTATCCCAGTTGTTAAAGAGTTTTCCGATATTTTTCCTAAGGAACTGCCTGGTTTGCCTCCAGAACGTAAGTTGGAGTTCGGTATCGAGTTAGTACCAGGTGCAACTCCAGTTTCTAAGGCTCCGTACCAGATGGCTAAGGCAGAGTTGACCGAGGTAAAGAAGCAGTCAGAGGACCGTTTGTGCAAGGGTTTCGTGTAGTCGAGTGTATCACCGTGGGGTGCGCCTGTACTCTTTGTAAAGAAAAAGAATGGTAGTCTTCGTTTTTGTTTAGATTACCGTCAGTTGAATCAGTTGACCGTTAAGACAAGTATCCGTTACCGAGGATTGATGATCTGTTTGATTAGCTTCAGGGTGCGGCAGTGTTTTCAAAGATAGATTTGAGGCCAGGCTATTATCAGCTTTGGGTTTGAACAAGGATGGCCAGAAAACTGCATTTCGTACTAGGTATGGACACTATGAATTCCTAGTGATGCCTTTCGGATTGATGGATGCGCCGACAGCTTTCATAGACTTGATGAACCATGTTTTTAGCTGTACTTGGATCGTGTTGTCATTGTGTTCATAGATGCATTTTTGTATACTCTCGCAGTAAGGAGGAGCACGAAGACCATTTGAGGCTAGTTTTGCATACCCTTCATGAGACGAAGTTGTACGCTAAATTGAATAAGGGCAAGTTTTGGTTGACCAAAGTACATTTCTTCGGGCATGTGGTTTCTCAAGAGGTGGTGGTCGTCGATTTTGCAAAGGTCGACACCATCTTACCTAAGAGTGCGACTAAGGTCTGGAGTTTTCTTGGTGTTGCAGGTTACTACAGGCATTTCATCGAGGACTTTACGAGGTTAGCTAGTCCGATGACGAAACTAACTCACAAGGTCGTTCGCTTCGAGTGGAACGAGACCTGTGAGAGTAGCTTTCAGGAGCTGAAACGTAGATTGACTACTGCGCCAGTGTTAGCTTTGGCTGACGATCAGGGCGAATTTGTAGTCTACAGTGATGCTTCCTTTGTTGGTCTAGGTTGTGTTTTGATGCAGAGATGCCAAATGATTGCTTACGGTTATCAACCGGTAAGAGTGCATGAGGGTAATTATCTTGTATATTATCTTGAGTTAGCAGCGGGGATCTTTGCCTTGAAATTGTAGAGATATTATTTGTATGGCGAGGAGTTTGAGATCTATATTGATCACAAGAGCCTACAGTATGTCTTTTTCCCAGAAAGAGTTGAACCTCCGACAGAGACGTTGGTTAGAGTACTTAAAGGATTTCAAGTGCCGGATTTTATATCACTCGGGGAAAAGGAACGTTGTAGCTGATGCCTTGAGCCGGAGGAGTTCTGGATGTTTAGCCAGTTTGGGTCTGCTCGGATGGGATCTTGTAGATCATTTTAGTCAGTTAGGCTTGTACGCAGTTGAGCATCGGCCGGGACTCCTTGTTGCTACATCCCGAGCAGAGCTAGTGATGCTTCAGAGGATTAGGGAGGCAAATTGAGGAAACGTCACTTTACAAGGGGTACGAGTCAGATTGGAGTTAGGTGAGACGTCGGAGTACAGTATTGGTACCTATGATATTCTGCGTTTCAGAGGTAGGATGTGTCTACCCAGTGACAGTAAGCTTCGAAAGTAGATTTTGTCAGAGGGACACGGTAGTTGTCTTTCAGTTCATCCGGGCGGCACCAGAATGTATCGTAACTTAAGATCTCAGTTTTGGTGGTCTAGTATGAAGAAGGATGTCTGAGACTTCGTGGCACGTTGTTCAGTTTGCCAGCAGGTTAAGGCCAACCACCTGAGACTTGGGGGTTTTCTTCAGCCACTAGAGGTTCCTCTGTGGAAGTGGGAAGATGTGACTATGGACTTCGTACAGATTTTACCGAGGACAAGACATGGTGTTGATGCTATTTGGGTCATCATAGATTGGTTGACAAAGATTGTAAACTTCGTTCCAGTTCGGAATACTTTCACTCCCGAGCGGTTAGCTCAAGTGTTCATTGCGGAGATTGTCAGATTACATGGAGTACCTTTGAGCATAGTGTCAGACCGAGATCCTTGATTCACATCTAGATTTCGGCGTGCTTTTCAGCGGCAGATGGGTACAGATCCGAGGTTCAGTACAGCTTATCATCCGTAGACAGATGGTCAGTCGGAGCAGACGATATAGACGCTTAAGGACATGCTACGGGCGTGCGTGTTGGACTTTGGAGGTAGTTGGGAGGATTACTTGTCGTTGATCCAGTTTGCTTACAACAACATTTACCACAGTAGTATCGGTATGGTACCGCATGTGGCCTTATATGGTAGGCGCTGCCGTACTCCCTTATTTTGGGATCGGGTTGTCGATGCCGAATCTGTAAGTACAGCTGTTGTTAGGAAGCAAATCAGAAGATCAAATTGACTCGCCAGAGGCTTGAGACAGCTCAGTCCCGCCAAAAGTCGTACACAAATAGGAGCTGTCGAGAGCTTGAGTTTCAGGTTGGGGACTTTGTGTACCTAAAAGTTTCTCCTTTCAGGTTTGGTTTGAAGGGCAAGTTGAACCCTAGGTTTATTGGCCCTTGTACCTATTTTGTCCTGGCTATCATCCTGACTTAATTTGATAAACTCGATTAAGCTTAAAATTTCGATTTACACAATTAAATTTATTTTGGCTTATAGATTTATTTAAAGTTCTAAATAGGTTGCGCAAGAATGAGAAATATTTGCGACAACTAAAATTTGTACGCATAGGGGCTATTTGTGCCAAAACTCAAGATATGAGACTATAATTTGCAAAAAACTTGAGGCTATTTTCATCAAAGAAATAGAATTTTTTTGTAATACACATATAAGTGAATTTATGAAGAAGAAGAAGAAGCAGTGGCCCACTGTTCACAACGCCGTTAGTGCTCTCCAGTCCTGAAACATGAGCGAATTTATACCTATACATAGCGGTCTCACCAGCCGCAGTAAGTTCAGTCCTAGTTAGACGGCCAGATGGGGTGGAACTACCAGTGTATTATGTTTTCAAGATCCTGCGAGACACAAAGACGCGATATTCAGAATGTGAGAAACTAGCGTTAGCCCTAATGTTCTTCGCCCGAAGACTCCGACCGTACTTCCAAGGCTACACCATTCAGGTACTAACAAACTATCTGCTAAAGCATATCTTGTCAAGATTAGAGGCTTCTAGCAAACTGGTTAAATGGGCAGTAGATTTATCCGAGTATGATATCCAATATATACCTAGACCAGCCATCAAAGCCCAGGTGCTAGCGGATTTCCTAGTGGAAACCGTTACGCCTATCCCCGACCCTTCACAGTTAGGGGAATCGGAGATGAGTCAATAAGCGAACGCCTTTGGGAGAGAGCTGGTGCCAGCTACGTAGTTTTTATATACCGACGGATCCTCTACAGACACAGCGAGTGGAGCGGGTTTGATCTTAACTAGCCCTGGAGGAGCCCGCCTAGATTACGCCCAACGATTCAAATTTCCTGTGACAAACAATGCTGCTGAATTCGAAGTATTAATCGCGGGAATCAAACTAGTAGAGGAACTGGGCGTCAGGACCCTAGAAGCAAGAACAGATTCTGAGCTAGTAGTGAATCAAGTAGCCGACATCTACGAAGCAAAAGACCCTGGTATAGAAAAATACGTCGACATGGCTCGGAAAAGCATTAAAAGGTTCGATGTCTTTTCCATACAACACATTCCCAGATCACAATAGATTAGCAAACGCACTGTCTAAACTAGCCACATCGCAATGGGAATTCACTCCACAACGGATATTTCTGGAGGAATTAGAATGCTCTTGCCTAGATACTGAGCAATCTACCCCAGAAGGTGGAGCTGGTATTATGTATATAGATGAGATACCAGAAACCAAGACGACCCTAATAACTATGTTCCTGAGTAAGGGAGTTCTACCAGACGACAACCGGGAGCCGAGAAGGTTCGCAAAAGACCCATGCGGTTTATAATTATCCGGGATCAACTATATAAGCGAGCATTTGCCCGACCCCTATTGAAGTGCATTACACCCCAGCAAGGAAAAAGCGTATTGTAAGAAGTGAAAGAGTAGATGCCCTAAAAGCCAATTATATTTGATATATGGCAAACACACACTTTATTAAAAACATGTTTATTTATTATTTGTTTAATATGGTTTATTCCTATTTTATCGCAATCGTCATATTTTTGGTGTGTGTTTTATGAATGCATGTGATAAACCCGTGGACAAGGAATTAGATATTAGGATCCTTGATAGTAAGATCATGATAATGAGACCTAATAATCTTTAAAAACCTAAGTCCAAAATATTCTTAGTCATAGGTTGCATGAGTAGGGGCTCAATGGCACCGCAAAGACAATACACAGCTTATTGTCTCATATGATGAGAGTAGTGATCTCATACTACAAGTGTAGTTGACACTGAAGTAAGTGGTAAGGTCTCAATGAGAGAATGATCACCTGAAATGACTCGCTAAAAGAACACTAAATGGAATTAGTCATATGATTCTTTTATGTGAATAGTTTTGTGCTTGATCCTTGACTTGAGGTTGCCATACTATCTATGTATAAGAACATTTATACTTTAGTGTGTGTCCAAGTACAACAGTTTTTAGCTATACACGGCAACCAATCTTGGGTATAGATTATTCGCGCATCGAAGATAGATGAGAACCCAATAAGAATCTGTCACCTCCTAGTAAGGAGGAGGAACATTCTACTGTGTCTTTAATACAGAACTAGCTCAGAAAATCCTGCCGATGGTACGATGTGAATAGAAGAGTTCTTAATGTCACTACAGAGCTATCTATGTAAACGGATACATATGATTTGACTGATTTAGAGTTTGACTGAAATATCATACTCTTAAGCTCATTTGGGATGTTAGAAAGGAAACAGAAGGATTATAAGGGCATAGTAACCTATTCACATAAGAGTTTTTGATTGATGAATTTGAAAATTGTATCAAAACAGTGGTATGGCATGTTGCTAGACGTTAACATGAATTGTGGATAAAATAAATTAGTTGGTTGAACTAATTATTTTTGTTAATTGTTGAATTAACTATTATCACTACTGGCGTGGTACTGAACCTAATGGGTCACACGCAAATAGACGCAAATCCGCTGAAAACCGAATTTTTTTATATCGCCAGGGGCTAAATTTACCAAAAAACTGTTTTGGTGGCCGAAGGTTTTGCAAAAAACACGAGGGGTCTGTTTTTGCGAAACGTTTCATTTAGAAGATTTTTAACGTAATGTGTGAAACCTTGAATTTCCGCGCGAGGCTTCGCGGCAGCGTAGCAGCGGGCCGTTTCGCCGGCGACTGCGTGTCGTTAAGAAGCTTGAAGAGTCGCTAGCGACGGCTATAATAGCCCTTTTCTTCCTCCTTGCCCGCAGCCGCACGCGTGACTCCGATTCTTTCGCGTCCGATTTTTTCTTTCCGTTCAATTTTCAAATCGTCTGTTCGTCGCGTCGCTACTTGTGAGCTTCGCTCGGCAGCGTTGTCGGCGTCTTACAAGCTCAGTCAGCGACGATGGTGGATATGGCCTCAGTGACTTTCGGACAGCAAGTGAGAGTGAACGCGGCGAGTACGAGCTTCGCTATTTCGGCTGCAAGAGTTGCAGTGACTCCGACGTCTGCAACGAACCTCAGGCAGTTGTTCCGCGTCAGCAACGACGTCAGTCGGCGGACGACGACGAAGGTCCTTGACGACGGTCGGTGACGAGCTCGGAACATATGCTCGGCTAAAACGAAGAAGAAGAAGAAGAAGAAGAAAGGCTGCGGGCTGGCTTGGCTTGGTTAATAGGGCCGACGGCCAGTTAAGGATTAATTCGATTTAATCCGATTAAATTCGATTTCGGTTTCGCGTTCGTTCCGCGGTGGATCACTGTTAGAGGCCGGGTACGTTCGCGCTTAATTAATCGTAACCTAATTCACTCGTGACGACGATTGGCTCGATCTTGTCTTCAGAGTTCAATTCACGAATCAAGGTAATTCGATTAATCTCGTAAAACACGATTAGAAGCATGATAGGACCAGAATAAATTAATTAGATTAATTTATTTTTATCAATGCGTTTCAAATATATTTATCATGTATATTCGCTATGCATGTGTTAACATTATTTTAGTTAATACAATGGGATCCTGTTACGGGTTTTACGGGCATTGTTGTAAAAAATTTTAAATTTCCGCTGTGCATGCGATGTATTGAAATTTATCCGTAACGCCATACGTGGTTCAAGAGCCATCAATTGGTTATGCTAAAATATAGTATATTTTATTCATATGTGAATTGCAAGGTTTGTGGTGAGGGTGATCATGGACTAGGCCCGTTCTAGAATTGTGTTATTAGAATTAAAATTGGTGTTGCATTAAGATAGTCGCGTGCTATCCTCTCTTATTTGAAAGAGGCAAAAGTTCCCTGTGTAATATTATTTAATTATCCTTTTTCGATTTTTAGAAAAAAGATTGTATTAGGAATATTATTTGTAAAAGGAGTTCGGAAGAGTTCAGGCGGAGAACAAGTTCCAAGGTGGAGATCGAGGGATTTACAAGCAAAGTGCATTGGAATGCGCAGCCCGCCAAATTATTCCTAGCCTATAACACAGTTAGAATCCAACTCAGTGGCTCGAGTGGATAGGTAGATGTCCATGATCATCCGGATGTTTAGCAATGCTATTTATTCTATGTTTTGTGGTTTGATAACATGTTTGTATTATACATTGCTAGTTATAATCAAACATAAGAAATGCATGCTAGGTTAATAAGAATGAGACCTAAAGCACAATTTGCTTAAAATAATGAGTCCCTAAAAACGCTTCCAGTTTTAATTCAAGTAAATGTGGATGTTAGTTTTACTAAAACCTTACCGTCCTCCATTAATGATTAATAGAAAGCAGTTTGTTGGACCCTAAAATAATTTGATGTGTAAAACGCATGGTTATTTAGGTTACAACAATTGGGTATTAATCATTTTCACGTATTCTTTGTGAATTTTGTGGGTAGACGATTAGATAAGTCTCGTTGCGAAAAAAGCGCAAAGACTTTCTCATAGTCGTACGCAACTAGGAAATGGAGTTCTACTTGACTAAATATTAATAGTTTTGTTGCGAAAAAACGCAAAACTATAATAATTAAAGGCTAAAATTAAGGAGTTACATAGAGTTGTAATTGAAACAAAGTAAGTTGTCTACCAATTGGAAATGTGGTCGTCATGCAAACGTGAATTACAGATTTTGCCAGTTGGATCCTTACTCACTAAGAAAAAATTATTTTTAGAATTCATGCTGAAGGTTGCATGATCACTAAAAATAGTTGGGAGCATCATTTAAGATTTAACCATAGTCTTTATGTTAATAAATATGCTAATATGTCCTTTTGTTTAATTGTAATCTTGTGAATGCCTGTAAGATGAGTGGTTTGCCTTGATAGTAATTCGATGCGAACAAATTGACTGGACCAAAACTAAATACTGAATTGGTTCGTAATGTGAAATTGGTAACTTCGCTATTCAAAAGGTAGCATATGTCCTCGAAGTACCTATTGCCTTGTTCTACCGATCAGTCCACTGATGATGAGCGAGTTCAAGCTGATCAAAGGAAACGGATGAAATACTTGCGAAGTGTATCATTCTGGCTTCCATGAGCAATGAGTTGCAACGTCAGCATGACAATCTTGATAGTGCTAGTATAATGTTCGTCTGAAGGAGCTTTACACTAACCTGATAGGGCAGCAAGAAATGAGATATCTAAGGAGCTGTTTAAGGCGATTCTGTGCATATCCATGCTCTCATGATGATCGATTTGATCGAACCACTTGGGCAACTTGGACTTGCTATGGATCACGAGTTAAGTGCTGACTTAATCCTTCAGTCACTCCCGCCCTCTTATGCTCAATTTGTCCTAAACTCAACATGAACAATGTTGAGGCAACCTTCCAGAACTCCCTCAACCATTCTCAGGTTGCTGAAAACCTGTCAACCAAAGACAAGGTAAAACTGTTTATGGTGGTTTTACTTCTGATCAGCAACGGAAAGTCCGGAGGTTTCTAAAAAGAAGGAAAACCGCTAATTAACAAGAAGAATGTGAAGGCTAAGGGTAAAAGGCTAAGAAAAAGCCAAGACTGACTCTTAAGTCCGAGGATAAATGTTTTGAATGTGGTAAAACTGGACACGGAAAAGGAACTTGCAATTCATCTTGAGAAGGTGAAGGCCAAAAGCTGGGTCCCTCAGTGTGTTAATTATTGAGAATCAAATCTCTCTATATAATGATTCCTTTAAACTGGGTATTAGAATACCCGGGTGTGTCTCAACATATTGCATATCGATGCAGGGACTAAGAATCCTAGAAGGTTGGCAAAAGAGAAGTTGACCTTAGAGTCGGCAACAAAGCAAGAGTTGCTGCGCTGGCTGTAAGGGACGTACGAGATCAATTTGCCTACTGGAAAGTAGCGAGAGTAAATAACTGTTATTTCGTACCAGCACTTAGTAGAAATCTAATTTCAGTTTTCAACTCTTTGTAAGAGTGGTTTTAAGTTGTTTTGAGACAATGGTTGTTCCATTTACTTTCAAAAACGAATATTAGGTACTGGTACATTATGGCCCAGTGATTCTCTAACTTCATTGATACACTTCAGGAAGTGTATAATGTCGAACCAACCTGTTAAGAGGTAAACGAGAATAATGATGTGACGAAACATATCTCTGGCATTGTAGACTTGGTCACATTAAGTGAGACAAGATAAGACAAGTCTACAAAGAAAGGTTAATAGAACCGGATGTTTTATGAAACATATCCTACTTCGAATCTTGTCCTTAAAAGGAAAAATGACCAAATCTCCATTTACTGGACATGGAGAAAGAGCAAAGGAATTGCTTGAGTTGGTGCATAACTGAATTGTATGTGGACCTAAGTTCTACAAGTGCTAAAGGAAGGAATTCTTACTTTTATTACATTTACTGATGACTCTCAAGATATGGAATTGTACTCTAATCGAAGTTACAAATCTGAATCTTTTGAGAAAATTCAAAGGAATATAAAATGAAGTAGATGAAACAGACAGCAAAAGGTATTAAGACATTACGATCAGAATCGTGGGTGGGAATACTTAAGCACAAGTTCACAGATATCTCAAGGAGAATGGATTATCTCAACAGTGACTCCCCCTTATACACTCAGTTAAAAATGGAAGTGTCTGAGAGCGTAGGAATAGAACTTTGTTGGACATGGTTCGTTCAATGAATGAGTACACTACAACTTCCATTTCATTCTGGGGCTATGCTCTAGAAACAGCAGCACACATACTAAACCGGGTTCCCAGCAAATCTGTGATACCACCGACCCTATAATATGGAGAGGAAAAGAAACCTGGTAATTAAAATTTGTAAATCTGGGGATGTCCTGCTTAATGTTAAAGAAGCAGAATCTGATAAGCTTGGAAATAAGATCAGAAAAATGTCATTTTATTGGTTATCAAAAGAGGGTCTTGGAATACTACTTTCTGGCATCCCACAAGAATCAAAAGGTTTTGTTTCCAGAAATGCATATTCCTTGAGAAGGAATTTCTGCTAGATGGTAGTTGTGGAACGAAGTAGAACTTGAGGAAACTCGAGAAACAAGAAAATAACATTGATCCTGTCCCTGAATCCGAAAAGGTAGTGCACAAAATAATACCACAACCTGTTAGGAGATCTACCAGGAAGCGACAGCACCCTGAAAGGTTGGTTTACTAGCTGAGAAAACAAAGAAAGTGCAAGTTCAATAGATGATGACGAGCCAACCTCCTATACAGAAAGCTATACAGAGTAGCGAATAGCGGGAAGTGCTGGAAGCCATGATTTTCGAGATGGATTCCATGAGTACCAATGAGGTTTGGGACTTAGTGGAAGCACCTGAGAGAGTGAGTCCCATTGGATATAAATGGGTCTTCAAGAAGAAGATCGAAGCAGATGCAATGTAGACACCTACAAAGCCAGGCTGGTGGCTAAAGGCTTCAAATAGAAGCAAGGTATTGATTATGACGAGACCTTCTCACCAGTGGCAATGCTCAAATCCATTCGGATATTACTTGCGATAGCTGCATACCATGACTATGAGATTTGGCAAATGGATGTCAAGACAGCAATTCCTTATGGAAACCTCAAAAAGGATGGTACATGACACAAATCGGGCTTTATCTCTATGGGAGCGAAAATAAGGTTGCAAGCGAAAGAAGGTCCTTTTAATGGACTTAAGCAAGCTTCTCGGAGTTGGAACATCCGTTTGATGAGACAGCTTAATTGTTTGACACTTATTAAAAATGAGGATGAACCAATGTGTGTACAAGAAAGTTAGCGGGAATGCTAATCACTTCTTGATACTTATGTAGATGACAATACTACTGATTGGAAATGATATTCCAATGATGCAAATCAAAAAAGTTGGTTATCACAACAGTTTTTCCCCATGAAAGATTTGGGAGATGCTCTATATCCTTGGCAAATCAAAAATCTATAGAGATAGATCAACAGAGGATAAATAGGATTAATCTCAATCCAAATATGTTGAAAAGGTAACTAAGCGATTTAGTATGGAAAAATAGCAAGAAAGGGTTCTTGCCATATAACCATGGAAACAGCTCTTCTAAAAGACATGCCACCAAAATTTGCCTGAAAGAAAAAGATCGCATGAAGAATATCTCATATGCATCTGCTATTGGGTCAATTATGTAATGCAAACTGTGCACCCGGCCAGATGTGGCTTTTATGCTCTTGTGTGACGAGCAGATATCAATCTGATCCCGGTGAAGGTCACTGGACCTGCTGTTAAAGTATCCTAAAGTACTTGAGAAGAAACTAAGGATACTTTTTGAATACGGTGGTGAATCAGCAGTTGAAAGTTTGAGGGCCCTAATAAGGACTCAAGTTTTCAATTCAGATAAGGATGACAGCCAAATCTGTTTCAAGGGTTCGTATTACTCTGAATGTGTGCGGTTAGTTTGGAAAAGTTCCAAAAGCAACCGACCCATAGCAGACTCACTACAGAGGCCGAATATATGCTGCTTCAGAAGCTGCAAAAGGTTGCTGTTTTGGATGAAAAAGTTCATTACTGAGTCTTGGAGTAGTTTTCCAAGGGATAGAGGATCCCAATCTCATTATATGTGATAACAATGGCAATTGCGCAAGCAGGAACCAAGGTCTCATCAAAAGATCCAATCATATTCAAGAACGTTTTCACTTGATTAGGGAATTCATTGAAAGAGGTGATATCAAGATACAAAAGGTTGATACAAAAGACAAACATAGCAGACCCCTTTCACCAAAGCACTTTCTCAAAAGGTGTTTGAGAGCCATTTTCGACAAGTGGCGTGAGACGCGTGAACGATTGGCTTTTAAGTGCAAGTGGAGATTGAAAGAGTAGATGCCCCTAAAAGCCAATTAATATTTGATATATTGCAAAACACATAGACACTTTATTATAAACATGTTTTATTTTTTTTTGTTTTAATTATGGTTATTCTATTTATCGCATCGTCATATTTTTTGTGTGTGTTTATGATCATGTGAATAAACCCACGGGACAAGGGGCAATAGATATAGGACTTGGATAGTAATCATGATAATGAACATAATATCTTATAAACCTAAGTCCAAAAATATTCTTAGTCATCGGTGCATTGAGTAGGGGCTCAATGGCACCGCCAAAAGACTAATACAGCAGCTTAACTGTCTCAATAATGATGAGAGTAAGTGATCTCATACTACAAGTGTAGTTGATACGAAGTAAGTGTGTAGGTGCTCATTAGAGAAATGAGTTTTCACTGAAATGACTCGCTAAAAAGAACACAATGGAATTAGTCATAGTATTCTTTAATGTGAATAGTTGTGCCCTTGAATTCCTTTGACTTGAAGGTTGCCATATGTATCTTATGTATAGAACATTTTACTTTAGTGTGTGTCCAAGTACATAGCAGTTTAGCTATACACGGGCACCATCTGGGTATAGATATTCCACATTGAAGATAGATGAGAACCAATAAAGAAATCTGTTCACCTCCTAGTAAGTGAGGAAACATTCTATGTGTCTTTAATACACGAACTACTCAGAAAAAATCCTTGGCCAGAGGTAGATGTGAATTAAGAAAAGAGTTCTTAAATTGGGGGGGGTGTTTTTTTTTCATCTACAGAGCTAATCTATTAAGACGGATACCATTATGATTGAGCTGATTTAGAGTTTGACTGATATCCATAACTCTTGAAAGCTCATTTGGGATTTAGAAAGGTAACAGAAGATTATAGGGCATTAGAACTATTCACATAAGATGTTTTGATAGATCAAGTTTGAAATTCATATCAACACAAGGTGGTCATGGCATGTTGCTAGAACCGTTAAACCATGATTCTGTGGATAGAAATATAATTTAGTTGGATTTGAACTAATTATTTGTTAATTGGTTGAATTAACTATTTATCCACTACTGGCGTGTACTGAACCCTAATGGGTCACACGCAAATGAGACGCAATCGCGAAAACCGAATTTTTTATATCGCCAGGGGCTAAATTTACCAAAAACTGTTTTGGTGGCCGAAGGTTTTGCAAAAACACGAGGGTCTGTTTTTGCGAAACGTTCATTTAGAAGATTTTTTACGTAATGTGTGGAAACTCTTGAATTTCCGCGCGAGGCGTTCGCGGCAGCGTAGCAGCGGCCGTTTTCGCCGGCGACTGCGTGCGTTAAGAAGCTTGAGAGTCGCTAGCATGGCTATAATAGCTTCTCCTCCTTGGCCGCAGCCGCACGCGTGACCTCCGATCTTCTTCGCGTCCGATTTTTCTTTCCGTTCATTTCATCGTTGCTGTTCGTCGGCGTCGCTACTGTGAGCTTCGTCGGCAGCGTTTGTCGCGTCTTACCAAGCTGCAGTCGGCGACGATGGTGGATATGCCTCCGTGACTTTTCGGCAGCAAGTGAGAAGTGAACGGCGGCGAGTACGAGCTTCGTCTATTTTCGGCTGCAAGAGTTGCAGTGACTCCGACAGTCTGCAACGACCTCGGCGGTTGTTCCGGCGTCAGCAACGACGTCAGTTCGGCGGACGACGACGAAGGTCCTTGACGACGAGTCGGTGACGAGCTCGGACAAATGCTCGGCTGAAAACGAAGAAGAAGAAGAAGAAGAAGAAGAAGAAAGGCTGCGGGCTGGGCTTGGCTTGGTTAATAGGCCGACGGCCCAGTTAAGGATTAATTCGATTTAATCCGATTAAATCGATTTCGGTTTCGCGTTCGTCTCCGCGTGGATCACTGTTAGAGGCCGGGTACGTTTGCGGCTTGATTCATCGGAACCTAATTCACTCGTGACAACGATTGCTTCGATCTTTCTTCAGGAGTTCATATTTCACGAATTCAAGGTAATTCGATAAATCTCGTAAAACACGATTAGAAGCATGGATAGGACCGAATAAATTAATTAGATTAATTTATTTTATCATGCGTTTCAAGATATATTTTATCATGTATATTCGATATGCATGTGTGTACGATTTTTTAGTATAACCAATGGGATCCTGTTCTCGGGTTTTAACGGGCATTGTTGTAAAAATTTAAAAAATTTCCGTTGTGGCATGCTGATGTATTGATTTATCCCGTAACCCAACAAGAAGTACATAGCGGAGATTGTGGAATGTACATCAGTGGCCGAACACTCTCAGCTAAAGTGATACGATAAGAATATTATTGGCCAACGATAAAATAAGATAGCGAAGAGCTGATGCAGAGGTATGAAGCATGTTAGAGACATGCTAATACCGTTCACTTACCTACTACAGATCAAATATCCATCAGCGGCCCTTGGCCATTCGTCCAATAAGGGATGGATATAGTGGGACCTCTACCGGTAGCAACTCAAGGCCGTAAATTTGTCATAGTCGCCATCGAGTATTTCTCCAAGTGGATAGAAACGGAACCGCTCACGGCAATAATAGGTAACAGTCGTGTTTTCTTGTAGTGTCCCCTCTCTTGACAATGAAAACATACAACATCAGGCCTCGCCCACATCTGTCCACCCTCCCAACTAGGAGTGTGTTGGGTCCCTCCGGTACCTCGGCCTTCCTCTTTTTCGGCCACACCTTTTCTTTTCCCTTCTTGTCTGCCGGTACTTTCTCCACCCTAATACTCAGCAAGTTGGTCTCGATGTTCTGGGCCTTCTCCAATGTCTGATGAACTGTAGGAAACTGATCTCCACCCATCCGACCAATGATGTCGTGTCTCAACCCACTACGAAACTTCCGCGCCAACCGAGTCTCGTCTCCCAGCAAGTGAGGAACATACCGAGACAAAGTTGCAAACCTGGCGTGATACTCCCAAACGGACATATAACCCTGCCTAAGCCTCTCAAACTCTTCCTCCTTCTTCCGGTTAACGGACTCCGGCACATACTATCTGTTAAACAAAATCATAAACGCGTCCCACTCTCCGAACTGGCCTACTTGGCCCTTCACTCTCCTTCACCAATGCTCAGCCTCACTGGTGAATATAAAGGTCGCCAACGCCACTCGGTACTCTGACGGGCATCTCAGCGTTTCCAAAATCTTCTCAATGTCCATAACCCGACTGTCGGCTTTCTCCACGGCTGATCCATCTTCAAACGTTCGCAGATGCATCTTCTAGAACTTGGACAAATGCTTCAGATAATGGTTCTGCTCCGGGTCCTCTGCTTGGTCCCCAGCTTGCACAAACACGGCCTCAACCGGGGTGGGTGGTGGGACTGGATCTTGGGCCTGAGCAAGAGCCCGCTGGACCTTAAGCGCGGCGGCCATAGTCTCCTGTATCGCCCTAACCACTCGGCACCTAAACCGGTCCCTCCGGCGATCGAGTCCGGGACCCTACGTGGTCGTCCTTGCGGTGCATCCTGCAAGCACAACCAATAAGAAATAACAATCACGGCACGAATCGCCTTAACACTCGTTATTCATATACCCTTAACTAAACCATTAATGTCTTTTTAGTAATAGGAAGTACTAAGACACACCATACTCTGATACCAACTGTGACGGCCCGTGTCCCGGGACCGCCCTGCATATCCACGCCAAACCACACATACACATGCGGAAGCTTTTATAATACCGTGCATGGTTTCCAAATTCAAATACAAATTGTATTTTTAAAACTCCTTAAAAGTACCTCGAACCCGAGTCTAGAACTACTAAGCACGTGTCGAGCATCCGCAAGGGAGACGGTTCTCTCCACATGAACCCTTCATAGCTTGCTAGTGATCCAAACACATCAATCTCCCTCATTGATTCATAAGAATCAAAAACAATATAAGATTCTTAACTCCTTTTCGATATAAAATTATTTTCGAAATAAAACACGAAAATAATATTTTTCTAAAACTTTGGAAACTGTCACATACCTTAATATGTTCCAACAAGCCTCTCAAAAGCTTAAAAATCAAAATAATTATCATTTAAATCAATTTTTAAAAATTTATTCCAGAGCATATTTTCGGTCGACCGATCTTAGGTTCCGGTCGACCGAAAAATCAGAAAATAGGTCTTTCAGCCTTTACGGGCATTATCGGTCGATCGATAGGCATTTCGGTCGAGCGAAATGTCAGTAAACAGCAAAAATAGATTTCAGAAATGATTTTACTTAAACCCCGAAATCCACATTTTTCATCCAAAATGCAAAACAAACAGGCATACACCTGCATCATACATAAATACAAATGCTCAAAGTTTTCAAACTGGATTTTGAATCCCAAATTCCAAACTTAAGCAAAAGATTGTATTTATACCAAAATACGAAAAAGTATTTAGATAAGGGTTCAAAATCAACATTTGCCCTTATAACCAAGAATCGAAACATGTATAACATCCTATACATGATTCTAAACATGCTCAAAAATATACATGTGTGTTAGTACTTCCTTTCTACACTTTTATACAAATTTCACCTATACAACTAAGTATACAAAATATAGTTTTTCCTAAGTGTTTACAACCAACACTTATCCCGAAAAACTATATCTCAAAAGTAATATAGCGATTATCCCCCACTAGCTCACACTAGCCACCTAAGCACCCTCCCCTGGTGCTTTACCGCGACTGCCTGGATCTGAAAAGAGAGGAAAACAGAGCATGAGTCAAACCGACTCAGTGAACGGCGCCGTTGCATTTCCAACGGAAACGCTCCACGGGCAAAACATCTCAAGTCAAGAGACCACATA
Organism: Xerophyta viscosa; assembly: GCA_002076135.1. Lineage (NCBI taxonomy): Eukaryota > Viridiplantae > Streptophyta > Magnoliopsida > Pandanales > Velloziaceae > Xerophyta > Xerophyta viscosa. Next base: position 3,940 of record MJHO01000626.1, on the reverse strand, counting down.
TATAAACACATATATGTAAACATACATAAGAACACAAAGCCACTTAAGGCATCACACATAATGATATAAGCTAATATACACACTTAAGCTACCATATCAATATGTCAAGGTTCATCACCCAACCCAAAATCAATTATGCCATTGATGTCCATGGATTATATTAGGGTGAAAATCGCTAACCCAACCCAGGTAGTCCTCTCATTTAGCTTTAGATACCCGAATCTGACCCACGGTACCAAGGTTTGGTTACCCGCTTCTAGTGCACATCCGAAGCACCAAACCTACGATAGGGGCGATCTCACGGCGTCCCGTAAGAGATACTCAGTAGCCGCATGCCCTCCGGAAGATACACAGTCCTCGCACACCGTAGGAACCACTCTGGCCAAGAGTGATCACCCTACACGTACCGGCCCTCAATAGAGGACATCATTCATTAAGATTAGACGCTCACATTGTAAACAGCTCATCTTACCGCCACCCTAGTTGGTAAATCACTCGACTACCGGGTACTAGATGAATATACAACTAATCCGCTCTAATCTTAACACCAACTTATCAAGAGTATCACAATAGTTAATCCGCTTACGCACTCAACCAGGTAGAAAATAATCGTTAGGCACACAAGCGTATGTCACAACTATGTTTACTAAAGTGGCGCTAGAGCTAAGGTCCGCTCGCACCTATCCAAGTAAACAATCCACATAGCTAACCGTCATGCCAAACATAATAAATCCGCTCTACCACATGTATTATAAGCCATACATTGTAAGTTAGAACTATACACATCAAGCATGTTATACAGTTCATCACATTTTACTAAAGTGTCTACCAAGTATAAACATACTTAACATATCCATAGTAGAACTAAAGTATATTTACATGCTAAATCACATCAACCATACTAATCAACCAAGTAATGGCACAAACAATTTAATCATGAGTATCCAAAATCATTGTTAAGCCCTACAGGATTCTACTCCATCCACACATACCATAAACCACCATACCAAGCATTGATGTACACTTGGAAAGCCACAATAAGAATGGCAATCACATAGAAAGCAAGCCACCGCTTCACCTCGAGTACGAAACCCTAGAATCTCCTACGCTACGAACCTCAGTCGAATCCGATGAAATTGGCATCCACGCGTAGCCCTCGACTCCGGGAACTCGAATCCACGATCAATCCAACTCCAAGCACTCCAATCGGCCAAGAACAAGCAAGGGAGAACCCAAGGGGGGAGCTCTCCTCTCAACTGGCTTGGTGGAAATGAGGGAATGGACTCGCTCGTGCGCGCTCGATCTGAGTTATACCCGTTCGCCCACATACTTTCGGTCGACTGGTAATAGATTTCGGTCGACCGAAACCTCTCTGCACAATACAAATCACACTTAAAACAGTTCGCGAAACAAACCTCGTGCACCGATGCACGCACACACGTGTCTAGAAATCTCTAACCAAGAATTTCTATCCGACACGCAACCAAGCATGTATCAAACAAAACATAATCAAAGAAATGGAAATCACGGACCTCACATAGATCATTCGAATAAATGCCTCTGGGCCGAATTAACAAAGTGTCAATTAAACAGCTGGAGGAGGAGGAGGAGGACTACTTACGGATGATCGCCCGGATTCAACGAACTCGATCACCGAGGACATCGCCAAGACGTCTTCAAGGTTAGCAGCAGGGAACTGGAGGAGCAACCGGTCTGCCTAAATGCGACGTGCTGCATTTACGTATATGGAGACTGCTTTTTGATCTGATTGCTCCCTTGCCAACTCCCAGTCAGCTTGACGATTGGCCGCAGTCGAACGCTCTGCTCAAAGTTCTGCCAGAAGAACATCGCGCTCAACAATCACTGCCTTTAACTGAACAGCGAGCTTCTGGGCATATGCTCCCGCTACCGCTTTAGCAGCTTCATGAGCGAAGAAAGAGAGCGCAATAGTCACCTGCAGACAGTTGATCTTCGTTTACGCAACGGCCTTTCCTTCCTCTAACCCAGAAATAGACGCTTCTAAAGATTGGAGACGCTTATCCTTAAAAGCCAATTGCCCTCGCATGGAGGCGTCTCTTTCAGAGCGTTCGCCAATTCCGCTTCTACAGCTGGTAGCGAAGGCGATCTTGAGCCACCACCGCCTGTGACTCTCGGAGCCATCCTACAGACTGAAGAACGATGGGATGTTACTACCCTAACAGAAACAAAACAAAACAGTCTTCCCAATAAAAAAAAGGGGAGACCACTAACCGCATATGCAGCGCCGTGCAGGCCTTGGATGATTCGACGATCGGTGCCAGACGCCAAGGCAGCGAGCGCCAGCGCTTCGACCCACAACAGGCTACCGCGGACGACGGTGCCGACCTCCTCAACAGGGTTGGCAGGAGAGGGTAGCTCGATGGGAGGCGTTCGGCCGGAGGTGGGCGCTGACTCTTCCACAGCAGTAGAAACAAAAATAGAATGGGAGGAAGAAATCAAAGAAGCAGAAAGAGAAGATGCCGAAGCAGAAGAAGAAGAAGAAGAAATAAAAGACAACGGGGCTAAACTCAAAACCCTCAAAAGGAAAACACGAAGACTGTCCCGGGTGGAACCAGCCGGAGAAGAGGAGAAAGAGGGAGGAGCGACTGGAGAACCCACGGTAGCGGGGGTGGAAGACGGAGCGAAGAAACCGGTGGTAACGCCGTTTGAAGAAGAAGAAGAAATGATATCAGCGAGGAGTTGGGGAGGTCTTCTAGCGGATCCCCCGAGGCTCACCTAAACCATCTCGATCAAGTGAGGAGGAAGAAGAACGGATCTCTATGGAGCCTCCAGGCTCCGATAAAATAGCAGGGGAATGGACGGAAGGCTTTCAAAAAGAAGAACGTGTTTGACGACGTTGCGGCGAGTGAGGAGCATTGGCTTTCCTCTTTCGTATTTGACGGGTTGCAGCCTGGAACACAGAGGTAACAAGTATTACAAATATTCAGTATATGCATATGTCGAAGTCAGGCAGAAAATGATTACAACACAGTTTACTGGCAGAGGAGGAGAAGGAGCACGTTCTGAGAGAGTAGCGGCAGAAACGGTAGCAGTTGGAACATCTAAAGATTCAGGAGGAGCAGGCAAAGCGAGATGCTCGAGGGGACTTCCTTCTCTCGGGGCCTGAGGCGGAGATATCTCAATGGGAGATTCGTCTTCCACACGGTCGGACTTGGAAGCCGACTTCACATCCACAGACAAGAAAAAAATAGTAGGAGTGAACTGAGCATTGGCCTTCGGCTCTCGCTCGTTGGGATCAACCCAAGGAAGCAAACCAAGAAAGCGCAGCGAGCGGTAGTTCACTTTGGACACGTCAATCTGGTAGAGGGGCGAAGTGCCACAGAAGTCGTTGATCATCTTGTCCCATTGGCGATTCAACCCCGCAGGAGGAGACAACAGATCGACTGGGGGCTCACCCCATTGTCGGAGAACATTCTACCAACAATCAACCAGAACAGGAGTAAGATAAAAAAATTTCTCTCTCCAGTTTTTGTGCTTGAAAGGATACCCGATGACGATAGCGCGACCGAGGTAGCAAATAATGAAGTAAAATTGCGGTATGCCGACATGCACATAACGAATATAAAAAAGATAATGGAAGAATTCAATGGTGGGTTCAGCGCCAACCCACCGGAAGAAGGTAAGGAACTTGCTAATGGCCCTCCGGGCATTAGATATCAGTTGGGCAGGAGCTGAGCGATAGCGGTAGAGTAGTAAGGTGAAAAAAGGAAATAATGGAAGCCTGATGCCAGCAAGTAGACATCCAGCATAAAGATAGAACTCCCTAGCCCAGGACTGGTGAGCCCGTTCGGAGGAACTTGGCTGCCCAGACAAGATACTCAGCTGGGACACGATTACAACGACGGAATTCAAATATCTCTTCCTCAGTAATGGTGATCTGCGTGTGTAGACACCCCATTTT